>PVKB01001976.1:88023-295703 GCA_004027205.1 Ctenodactylus gundi
AAAAAAAAAAAAAAAAAAAAAAAAAAAAAAAAAAAAAAAAAAAAAAAAAAAAAAAAAAAAAAAAAAAAAAAAAAAAAAAAAAAAAAAAAAAAAAAAAAAAAAAAAAAAAAAAAAAAAAAAAAAAAAAAAAAAAAAAAAAAAAGACAGAAAGAAAGAAAGAAAAGAAAGGAAGAAAGAAACTCTTTAGGACCAGCCTGGAGTTCAGAGTGAAACTTAGCCTCAAAAATAAATAAGATGTTATTTAAGAAAAAGGAAACTTTGTGGAGCTGGAGGAATAGCACAGCAGATAGAGTGCTTGCTTGGCAAGCACAGGTCCTAAATTCAATTCCCTAGCAACAGGCCTGCAGGAATGGCACAGCAGTTAAAGGCCCTGAGTTCAATTCCCAAGCACCACTTAAAGCCTGGTGTGGTGGCACATGCCTGTAATCCCAGCAATCAAGAGGCTGAAGCAGGAGGATTACCTTGAGTCCAAGTCTAGCCTGTGCTACACAGTGAGTTCAGGACCAGCCTGGACTACCAAGTGAGGCCCTGTCTCAAAAAAAAAGAAAAAAAGAAAAAAAAAGAAAAAAAGAAAAGCATAAAAGAACCCCACCACCACCACTTAAACCGGGCATAGTAATGTACACTTATAATCCCAGTACTTGTGATGCTGAATTAGGATTGCCATGAGTCCCAGCCTGGGCTACACAGTGAGTGCAGGACCAGCATGGAGTATAGGACTACAGAGCAAAATCCTGTCTCAAAAACAAGAAAGAAAGAAGGACAATATAACAATATAGCAAAACCAATTATCACCTGTGAACCACCTACCTTAAAAAAAAAAAAAAGGTTTCTGTGAACTGCTTTTGCCAGGAAAGGAAGCACAGGATTAAACCACAGACTCCATAGACCTGCAGGTGAGAACGGCAGGCCTGACCTCAGGTGCCCTTCCCGAGGGGCCAAGTTTCACAGTAGCCTTGGGTGAGCCAAGGTAAAGGGCAGGCCCCTGCTCTTGCACATCGAGTTCCTGGAGTTTCTCCCCACTGTGCCCTTCCCTGGTCGGAGCCCAGAGGAGCAGAACCCTAAGGGCGGAAGCCTTGCAACAGACTGACAGTAGATACTCAGTAACTTTCCTTTTAAAAAACTTTTGGAGCCAGAAGCATAGCTCAGTGTTAAAGCAATTGCCGAGCACTTGCAAGACCCTGGGTTCATTTCTCCAGCACCATGTAAACCGGGGGTAGTAGCTCACGCCTGTAATCCCAGCACACAGTAAATTGAGCCAGGAGGATTGCTGTGAGTTCCAGGCCAGCCTGAACTACAGACCAAGACCCTGTCTCAAAAAAAAAAAAAAAAAAAAAAAAGCAAAATGTAGCTGGATGTGGTGGTCCACAGTCTTAATCCCAGCATCCTAAGGCAGGAGGATCACAAGTTTGAGCCCAACCTGGAAATTTAGCAAATTAGTGAGACCCTATATCAAATAAAGCAATAAAAATAGGCTGGGAATGTATCTCAGAGCAGAGTCTCTAGTTCAATTCCTGGTTCTACAAAGAAAAAAAAAAAAGGAAGACAAACATTTTCCCTCTCAGTCTCCCCTTCTTCAGTGCTGCAGACAGAGCCAAGGTCTTCACACGTGAGGGATGTATGTGCTTTTCCACTGAGCCAGACCTCCATTCCTTAAAAACTTTCTCGGAGAAGGGAGACACATCTGTGACTAGTCTGGTCTAAGATCACTCCTAGGGGCATTGCTCAGCAGTTAAAGTGCTTTCCCAGCATGTGCAAAGCCCTAGGTTCATTCTCCAGCACTACATAAAAATTAGCTGGATATGGTGGTGCACACCTGGCATCCCAGCACTCGGGAGGCTGAGGCAGGTGGACAGCCGTGAATTCCAGGCCACCTTAGGCTACATGGTGATTTCAGGGGTAGCCTGAACTACAAAGTGAAACCCTGTCTCAAAAAAAAAGAAAGAAAGAAAGAAAGAAAGAAAGAAAGAAAGAAAGAAAAAAGAAACTGAGTTGCCTCTAGTGACTCTGCTTATATTCTGGGGACTACAGAGCATCCATCACTAAGGCATCTTTGATGGAAGAAGTTTCTTCTTCATTTATTTAGTTAGTTATTTTGTGGTGCTGAAGATTAAACCAGGGTCTTTGTACAAAGCTACCTCCCCAGCCTATTTTAAAATTTTTTTTATTTTGAGGCAGGGTCTCACTAAGTTGCTAAGTTACTTTGACTGGTCTCGAACTTGCCATCCTCTTGTTTCAGCCTCCAAGAGTGCTGGGGTGATGGGCCTGCACCACCAGGCCCGGCTTGGTCATCACTATTTTGTGATAACTTTGGATCGAACAGTATTTGAAGGAGGCCATTCTCAGGACACTGGCCCACAGACCCAGGGTTCCAGGTGACTCCACACAAAACTGAGCAGAAATAGGTTCTGGGACCTGGCTATGTTCACACTTTTTTCTATGCTTGCCTCTCTCTCTCTCTCTCTCTCTCTCTCTCTCTCACACACACACACTTCTCTCTCTCTCTCTCTCTCTCTGTCTCTCCTGCTCTCTATGTACTAAGGATTGAACCCAAGCCCTTCCCACTGAGCCACATTCCCATTCCTAGATATGGCCATTGCAGCCCATTCTAGGGGTGGGAAACTGAGCTAATAAGTGGTGATTTGAGTGGTAAAGTGAGTCAGACGGAAAAAATTAAGTATGTTAAATATCGCATGGTTTCTCTGATTTGGGAAACTCAAAACATAGACACTCTATAGAACCAAATGGTGTGATAGTGGGAGTTACAGGGGGATGGGCAAGGTATGGGAGGGCCAAAAATGGAGAGGGGAAGGATCGAGGATCGTAATATTGAAGTGATATATTTGTGCACAAAATACTCAAGTTCATTGTAAACATTATGTATTTTATATATATGTATATAAGTATACATATATATGTATATATATATATACATATATATGTGTATATATATATATATATATATACATACATATACATATATATATGGTGGGGAACATTTAAATAAAATTAAAAAAATTTTTACAACAGTCTGTCTAAGTTTCTAAATTGCCCAGGCTGGACTCCAACCTGAATTCCTCCTGCCTGAGCCTCTCGATTGCTGAGATTACAGGCAAGTGTCACCGAGCCTAACTAAACTTCATGTGGTGCTGGAGATTCAAACCCAGAGCCTTGCACATGCTAGGCAGTACATTAACCTTGAGCTACACCCCTAGCACCTCTTTTCTCTTCTGGGCAAATTGGCTTCACAGGTGATGCCACATGCTCAGCACTGTGCCCCACTGGGGCCTCCTAAGGTGGGAACACAGGGTTCCATCAGTGCCAATGCATACACAGGTCCCCTCATCTTAAAATGCTGGGGACGTACGTTAAGGATGCAGGAGCTTTGCTGCAATGATTTCTAGCAAGCCGGTTTGGAGCTCCCTCAAGTCCTTACCCACAGACTTCCTGCACCAACCGGCATTCTCTCCCACCTGCCTGCGGGCGGCCTCTGACTTGCTCAGCAGGATAGGCTAGTGCCTGTCCTCCCTTTTCCAAACCTGCATAGTGGTGGGGATGAGCTCCCATCTCCTGGCCAGCATCTCCACGCATGAGTCACGTCTGCTCCTAGTAGTACCTTGTCAAGTCTTCACGGATGAGACAGTGTCACAAAAATAGAAGCTCATCAAAAGTGTCCTTCACTCAGCTGGGTGGCTGTTAAGCAAGTCATCTGAGGCTTAGCACCTTGTAATGGAAAAGCAGAGTAGGAGGGAATTAGCTGGATGAGCCTGCCTATGGGAATGTGTCTAAGACCTCTATTTTACTTAGCTGCCAGAAGTCACTGTCTATTAGCTATAATTTCTCACCCTCCCTGTTTTTTCTTGGGGGAGTGGGGGATTTTGTTTGTTTGTTTTGCAGTATAGGCAGCCGAACCCAGAGCTTTTGCTCTGAGCTATATATCCCAGCCTCTTTTTATTGTTTACTTGAGATAGAGTCTCCTTAAGTTGCTAAATTGCCTAGGCTAGGCTTGAATTGTGATCGCTCTGCCTCAGCCTCCCAAAGTACTGAGATTACAGGCTTATGCTACAGGGGTGGCTAGTTGGGGTTTTTTTGTTTGTTTGTTTTTTGGTTTTTCTTTTATTTTTTCGGTGGTGGTGGTGGTGGTGGTGATACTAAGAATTGAATCCAGAGCCATCCTGCTCAGCTACATCCACAGATTTTTTAATTTTTGATTTTGAGACAGGATCTCACTAAGTAAATTGCCTAAGCTGGGGTTCAACTTGCGATCCTTCTGCCTCAGCCTCCCACTGTATTAGAATTATAGGCATGTGTCACCATGAGACTAACAAAGCACATTTAAATCTAACATAATTGGTTATATGTAGGATTCTTGTGAAATTTTCAATATATACAAACTTCATCTGTATATACATCTTTCAGAAACTATTCTTTTTTTTTTAGATGGCATCTTGCTCTATAGCCCAGGTTGATTCTGAACTCACTATGGAGCTGAGGCTGGAGATGGACTCATAGCAATCCCCTTGTCTCAGCCTCCCAAGAACTGGGATTACAGGCGTGCACCACCATGCCCAGTTTATGTGGTGCTGGAGAATTGAACTCAGGTACTTAGTGCTTCCTAGGCAAGTATTTTAACCTGTCGAACCATTCCTTCAGCCCTTTCAGGAATTATTTTATAGAAAAGGACCTCCAGGAGAGGGTAGGGATAAAAGAGGGGTATGCTTCTCCTCCAAAAGAAAAACCATTGTGAGCAGGCCTAGCAATGAAAGTAATCCAAAGTAATCCAGCACTTTGGCTTCCTGTTTGCAATGCCATGAGGAGCCACCTCCACCTCTCTCTGCTCCTTGTCTTTCTACTGTTGCCAGCTACCTATGATCAATCAGACTGTAATCTTCTGAAACTGTGAGCTAACATAAACTTTTCCTCCCCTAATTTGTGCATATTGGGTATTTCACCCCAGCAACAAAAAAGTACCTAAGACAGAATTGGTACCAGAGATAGAGGGTCATTGGCATGACTTTACCTGACTATGTAGTTTGGAAGCCTTTGGAACTGTTTTGCAAAAGGAGTTTGGAAATATTTGAGGACACTGGCTGAAGAAGCCCTGGAGTGCTTTGTCTGAGCTGAGCTTGATGGGAGATTCTGGTCAGAGCTCAGAAGACCAGAATGCTGATAGAAGTGTGTATTGGAAAGGCCAGGCCCAAGAAGTTTCAGATGGGAAGGAGGACTGTATTGTCAAGTGGTCTCAAACCATGCATATTATACTCTGGCAGAAAATGTGTTGGCATTTTGCCTTTGTCCAGAAACTTTGCCTGAAACTGAGATTAATGGTGGTGGACTACTTAACCTGGTGGAGGAAATCTCAAGGCAGCCTGATGTCCAATCTGTTGCTGGCTGCTGTTTTCAGCTCTTAGCCAACTGTATGGCAAAAGGCAGGAGGGAAAAATGATATAAAAAGTTTTTGCTAGAAAAATGGCTCAGCAGTTAAGTGCTGGCAAGTGCTAAGTACCTGAGTTCAATTTCCCAATACCATATAAGCCAATATAGTGGTGCACACCTGTGATCCTAGCACTTACGAGGCTGAGGCAGAAAGATAGCCATTGAGTTCAAGGCTAGTCTAGGCTACATATTGAGTTCAGGACAATCCTGGACTACAGAGTGAGACACTGTCTCAAAAATAAAAAGAAGAAGCCAAGTATTGGAATCAGGACTATTAAAAAGAGACCTTGAAGGTGTCTCAGGAACCAGTAAAACCTCACCTTTTATAAATTTACAGGTGGAAAGATAAAGGACTTTGATTTAAGAAGTATACTCCATGGCATCCTACTTGGAGATTAACTACCTAAGAACTCAGAGGCCCCAGCAGCAATTGTCCAAGGTGGCAAGGCTACTGCACAAGCCAATGGCAGACCTTGATGATGTCCACACAATCCTGGCTTTACAGGCTTGCAGAGTGCAAGAGTTGTGGGTTCATGGAGGCTTCCGCCTAGATTTCAGAGGGCCTTGGAGGTCAGGCAGCAAGCCCCTAGGAAGGCCGTATGTGATGTTATGAAGGAGAAGACTGCAGTACAGTGGAGAGAGGGGAGAGATAAAAGGAGTATACTCCAAAAATGTCACTGTGAGTGGGCCTGGTGGCATAGGCCTGTAATCCAGTACTTTGGGAGCTAAGGCAGGAGGATTGCGAGGTCAAGTCCAGCCTGGGCTATGTAGTGAGTTCAGAACCATTTAGTACTACTGAGTAAGACTGTCTCATAATCAATCAGTCAATCAATAAAATGAAATACAAAGAGAATAGAGAGAAAAATTGGCCTGGATCACAAACAGGAAAGACCATGCCAGACACTCTCAGTTGGGGTCTTAAACAATACACTAGGGGCAAAATTAACTGCTAACCCCAGATGATGTGTCTTGGTGTGTGTGTGTGTGTGTGTGTGTGTGTGTGTGACTGGAGCATGAACCCAGAACCTTCACCCTTAGCTCTCTTCCCAGTCCATGTTTTAATTTTATTTTTATTTATTTGTTTATTTATTTAATTTTATTGTTTTGAGGCTGATTCTCACTAGGTAGTACAGGCCAGTCTGGAGCTGATTAGGCAGCTCGGATTGGTCTTGAACTCAAAGCAATCCTCTTGCCTTGGCTTCCTGAACGAATGCTAGAATTATAGGCTTGCACCACCACTCCCACCCCATGTTTTATTTTTTATCCTGAGACAGGGTCTCACTAAGTTGCCAAATCGCCCAGGCTACACTCAATCCTCCTGCCTCAGGCTCTCAGGGTGCCAGATGACAGAACTGCACTGACTGGCCGGCCTGCCTGCCCATACTACCCCACTGGCCTTGAACCCTGAAGGCAATGTTTACTCAGGAATCTAAAGGAGATACTTACTTGAAAAGTAAACAGTTTTGTGCAGCTGAATCAACACTGACAAAACATTTACAGAGTCTGTGTGTGGTCCTGGCAGACTCTCAAGGTGAATGTTCTTATTTTATAGAGGAAACCAGCAGGCTCATTCATTTGTTCATGAATAAATCGTACCCATCTTTTGAGCCCCCTCTGCCTCACTGACCTGTCTTTGAGTTATTTATTTATTTATTTATTTGTTTATTTATTTTTAGCTGTTGTTGTTGAGGCAGGGTCTCAACTATATTGTCCATACTAGTCCTAAACTCACTATGTAGCCCAAGCCGCTCTGAACTCGTTGCAACCCTCCTGCTGCAGCCCCTGTCTTTATTTTCCTGTTGCTGGGACAAAATACCCGACATCCACAATTTAAAAATAGAAAGACTTATTTAGTTCCCAGTCTCAGAAGGTCTCACACAGTCTATTCATAAGAAGCCAGTTATGGAGGGGGCACATAGCAGGGCTTCAAAGCTGCTTAGCATCCCAGATTGTAGCCAAGTGAACCAGGAGCAAATCCAGTCTGGAGGCTCAGGCAAGGCCAGAGTCGTCCCAGGAAGAAGCTGCAGCAGTGTTTTCTTCTCTGGCCTTTACTTAGTTCAAGCTGCCACTTGAGCCTCCAACACCCAGGGTGGGCACCCTCCCTCACTTCCTGGTTGGCAAGACAGTAACATAGGCCTGAAAGCTCCCTGCAGAGGCAGCTCCCAATCTTAATACATTGACATAGTTCTTTCAGGTCAGGCTCCAAATGTCTACCTTTTCCAGCCAGGCCTCACTTCCCAACAGCACAAAGTCCCATAGCTATCCCACTACATCCAAATGCATGAGGCTTTTGGGGGACACTCCAGATTCAAACTAGAGCAGTCACCTAAATGCTGGGATTACAGGCTTGCACCACCATGCTGGGCTAGTTTTTAATGTGGTGATGGGAAACCAACCCTAGGGCTTTGCACACGCTAGGCAAGCACTCTGCACTGAGCTACACCCCCAGTTGTTGTTGTTGTTTTTTTTTTTTAATCAATATTATCTTTCTTACCTCACACAGTTTTGTTGTTGTTGTTGTTGTTATTTTGTTTGAGACAGGGTCTCTCTCAATAGTCCAAGCCAGTCCTCTACTCACTATGGATCCCAGACTGGCCTTGAACTTATGGCAATCCGCCTGCTTCAGCCTCCCATCTGCTGGGATTATAAGCACATGCCACTGCACCTGGCTTGCTTATGTGGTGCTGGGGAATTGAACCCAGGGCCTTGAGCTTGCAAGGCAAGCACTTTAACCCCAGTCCCTGGTATTCCTCCAGTTTGTAAGGCAGGGTTTCTCTCTGTAGTCCAGGCTGGTCCTGAATCACTATGTAACTCACTATGTAGCCCAGGCTGGCCCCTACCTCATCAGTAGTCCTTCTGCCTCAGCCTTCTGAGTGCTGGGATTACAGGTGTGTGCCACCATGCCCAGCCATTATGTGTGCTGAGGGAGGGAATCCAGGGCCTTGCACTTTCTAAGCAGACTCTCCAATCACTGAGCTGTGCCCCAAGCCCTGCCTCCCACTGTTGTATGAAGCCTCAGACCACATGCAGACACTTTGTGAGAAATTTGTTAGTCATGATGATCTTGGGGTCATACTCAGCTTCATCTTTGAGGGGTGATAGACTATTTGTACTGGGTCAGACCCTGGGCCGCAGGCCTGTCATCTCAGCCCCTAGGGCTGAGGCAGGAGGATCACAAGTAGGATCCCAGCTTGGGCAACTTAACAATTTAGTGAAAACTTGTCTGAAATAAACAATATAAAAGGGCTGGGACTGGAGGAATGGCTCAGTGGTTAGAGCACTTACCATGCAAGCCCTAAGACAAGCGCTAAGTACCTGAGTTTGATGCCCCAGCACCACATAAGCTGGGCTTGGTGGCACATGCCTGTAATCCCAGGATTCGTGGGAGGCTCATACTGGAGGACTAGGGTGAGTCCAAAGTCAGCCTGGGCTCCATACAGAGTTCAGTACCAGCCTGGGCTACAGAGCAAGAACCTGTCTCAAAAAAACAAAAAAAGGAGAGGGACACTGGGGATGTAGCTCAGAGTAAAGGCCCTGGGTTCATCCTCTAATACCACAAAAAAATATTTGCCCTGGACATGGCCTTAAATTCATTCAAATCAAGTTCCCCAATTTTATAGTAAGGAAAGCAGAATCCACAAACAGATAAAATTCCTTTGGGATTATCAATGAGTTATCCAAAATAATCCAAATATCCATAAAGCATACACTAATTGTTTCCAAAGAAAATGAATATTATAGAATGTCTAAAGGCCAAGAGATTTGAAACATCAGGTTTTTGATTTATAATGTCAAAAGCCCTGTATGGTGGTACACTCCTATAGTCCTAGCACTTGGGAAGCTGAGGCAGGAGGATTGCCATGAGTTTGAGGTCAGCCTGGGCTACATAGTGAGTTCAGGACCAGCCTGGATCACAGAGCAAGACCCTGTCTCAAAAGAAAAAATTAAAAAAACAGAAAGAAATTTATTGCTCCAATAATAGCATTTTCCTGTAAATTCTGCTCAGGTCACAGACTGTTATCAGGCAAATCTGGTACTAGAATCATTTAATGCTTTTGGGAGTCTGAGGCAGAAGAATCATAAATTTGTGCCCAGACTGTGCAATTTAGCCACTCAGGGAAACCTTGTCCCAAATAAATAATAATAAGGGAGCTGAGGTGGGGGGCTGGAGAAATAGCTGAGCAGTTAATGTGCTTTCCTTGCAAGCCCAGGCCCTGAGTTCAATTCCCCAGCACCACATAAATTGGCTGGCTCTTGACTGTAATCCCAGCATTTGGGATGTTTAAGCAGAAGGATTACCTTGTGTTCAAGGTCAGTCTGGGATACAGAGTGAGTTCAGGACCAGCCTGGAATACAGAGCTAGACCCTGTCTCAGAAATAAAATCCTGAGCTCACTTTGTAGCCCAGGCTGACCTTGATCTCAGGGCAATCTTACTGGCTCAACCTTCTGAGTCCTGGGATTATAGACGTGCACTGCCATGTTCAGTTTATGTGGTGCTGGGGAACTGAACTTAGGGCCTTGCGTTTGCTAGGCAAGCAATTTAACTGCTGTGCCATTCCTCCAGCCCCTAATAAAATACAAAAAAAAAAAAAAAAAAAAAAAAAAAAAAAAAAAAAGGAGGAGGAGGGAGGGCTAGGGAGGTAGCTCACACCAAAGGCCCTGTGTTCACTCCACAGTACCACAAAAAATACATAAGTAAATAGATATAATGTCCACACCCATATATGCTACTGTTAGGCTTCAGATAAACCACCAAAAAGGCAATTGTGTGGAAGCAGCTGGAGAGAACTTTGCCTGAGCCACAGGGGGACTGAACGCAGAGGTCTCTAAGCCTGACAGATGCCGCTGCCAGTGGACCCACCATGCTGAGAATGACTGCCAATTTAGATGCCTCCAATTCACAAAATGTCACTCAAAAATAAAAAGCAGGTCATCCACATGCTTGTGGTGGGACAGTCATCTATAAGGTGCATCTCAATAAATGTTGTTGCTTGCTTACCTTTATTTTTTATTTTTATTTTTGCGTATTTGAGACAGGTTCTCTCTCTGTAGCCCAGGCTGTCCTGAACTCACTGTGTAGTTCAGGCTGGCCTTGGACTCACAGCAATCCTCCTGCCTCAGCCTCTCAAGGTCTGGGGTTACAGGCGTGTGCCACCATGCCCAGTTTATGTGGTGCTGGGGAATCGAACTCAGGGCTGTGCACTTGCTAGGCAAGCACTTCAACAGCTGTTTCATTCCTCCAGCCCCACTTGCTTACCTTTAAAAAAAGGGGAGGGCAGCCCATTCGGGTCCCCCTCCCACGTAGCTGGAGCTTTCACCCCTCAGTCCTTCGTTCCCAAGTAAAGACCTGTTCAGCCTCTTCTACATCCTGTCTTCTTCCTCCACGATTTCATTCTTCGATGTCATGGGACATGGACACATATGAGGACACACACACACATAGAATAAAAAGCAGCCAGGCGTGGCACTGCAAGACTGTTATTCCAGCACTCTGGGAGGCTGAAGCAGGAAGATCACAGCCCAGTGTGAGTGACTTGGACTCTGTCTCAAATACACAATAAAAAGAGGCTAGAGATGTAGCCCAGAGTGAACGTCTTGGGTACAATCCCTAGCACTGGGGGAGCGGGGGCAGGGGGGGGGAAGCGAAGCCAGATTCAAACAAGGAATGGAGGTTTTAGAGATTTTGTCAAAGACATTAATTCCAAAAGGTACCCTTTAAGCAGAAGAAAGATAATATAGCATAGTAACATAGTTACTGTGTGTATACAAGTACTAGGAATTTCTTTTTAAATTTTTCATTATACCTAAAAAGAGCCATGCCCCAGGGGCACAGACCTGTCAACCCAGCACTGTGGGAGGCAGAGACAGGAGGATCCCACATTCAAACCCAGGTTGGGTAATTAGCGACATAATGAGACCTGTCACAAAATAACATTTAAGAGAAAGGGGAGGGGTTGGAGGAATAACTCAGAGGTTAGAGCACTTACCTAGCAAACACAAGGCCCAAGGTGTGATTCCCCACCTAAACTAGGCATGGTGGCTCACACCTGTAATCCTAGCACTTGGGCTGCTGAGGCAGGAGGATTGACTTGAGTTCAAGGCCAGCCTGGGCTCCATAGTGTGCTCAGGACCAGCCTGGTTGCACAGAGTGAGACCCTGTTTCAAAAAAAAAAAAAAAAAATTAAATGCACTTGGAAGGCTGGAGGCATAGCTCCGTACTTAAGAGCACTTGCCTGGAAAGTGTGGGATGCTGGGTCGCACTCCCCAGCAGCCATAGGTTGGCTGTGGTGGCACATGACGTACCTGTAGAAAATAAGTAGATAGAAAATAAAACGCCTGTACCAGTGGGCCTGGCTCAATTTAAAAAAGTAAATAAATAAAAATAAAAGGCTGAGGCTGTAGCTCAGTGTAAAGGATTTCAGCTCAAAGCCCAGTACCACTATATATATATATAAAATACATATATATATATACATATATAATAACATGGGAACTATTGCCCCATTCTCCAGATGAGAAAACTGAGGTTCAGACATAACAAATATCAACCAGCTGCAAAGCAGCAAGTGCCAGAGCTAGAATGTGCTCTTCCCACCTGGCTGCACAGCCTCACCAGGGTGCGGGGGCCAAGACTAAAGCTTCCCTGTGTGGCTGGTCTGGGGCTGCTGTTGGTAGCTCGCCTGAACCAGCAGGGACTGACTTGAGGGATGGTGGGGCACCCAGTGGCAGGCCTGCGGGGAGGGGAGTTTTTAGTCATTTTGTCATATGAACACGGGTGGAAAGAGAAGGAGCGGCAGGAGCTGGCACAGGCCTCAGGATGAACTCAGGCGACCCGAATAGGTGTGACCACGCCCTCCATGTCCGTTAGCGCCTCTGTGCTCTGGAGAAAGAGGGGCAGCTTTCTTCCTTTTTCTCTTCATTTTTTTTGAGGTTCAGGCCCTATTTATTTTATTTGTTGACACAGGGTCTTACTCTGTTGTCCATGCTGGTCCTGAACTCACTATGTAACCCACGCTGTCCTCAAATTCATGGCAATCCTCCTGCCTCAGCCTCCCAAGTGCTAGAATTACAGGCACTCAAAACCACGCCCAGTTTGGGTTCTACTTTGTTGAGTTCTGTCTGAGCTAACATGCAACAAGTGGCTCTTAAAGAGCACTGGGGGCTGGAGGAATAACACAGTGGCGAATGCGCTTGCCTAGCAAGTGCAAGGACCTGAATTCGATTCCCCAGCACCACCTAAACCAGGTATGTCTATAATCTTAGTACTTGGGTTTGAGGCTATGAGTTTGAGACCAGCCAGGGGTACATAGTGACTTCAGGCCCTGCTGGACTACTGAGACTCTGTCTCAAAAAGAAAAGAAAAGAAAGCATTGAGGCCTCTACCCTTCACCAGCTTTTGCTTCGCAGTCAGCCACGAACTACTGGTTTTTTTTTCCTTTTCCTTTTCCTCTTTCTTTTTTTCTTTCTTTTTCTGAGACAGGGTTTCATTCTGTACTCACTTTCTAAGCCAAGGGTGGTAAAGAATTTACAGCAATCTGCCTGCCTCAGCCTCCTGAGTGTTGGGATGATAAACTAGACCCGGCCTAGACGCTGAGAATTGTAGCCACCCCCTCACCACACGGCACAGGTGCGCATCCCTGCTGTGCCGTGGTCTCTGCTCTCACCAGTGCCCAATAGCCTGCGGTGTCTACCCTTAGTGTCCCTGACCAGGTGCCCGGCCATGAGGTCCCAGGGAAGAGTGCAACTTGCTTAGGTCACAAGCCAGCAATGATGCTTCACTGAGAATCTGAACCCAGCTCTGCACAAAACCGAGCCACTGTGAGAGCCACTGAGATGTGCAGTGAAGATTTAAATGTAAAAAAAACAGTGTGACGAACCAGGTCCAGTGGTGCAGGCCTGTCATCCCAGCACTCTGGGAAGCTGAGGCAAGAGGATCTAAGTTCCACTCTACCTGCGCAACTTACTGACTTAGCAAGATCCTATCTCAAAATCAAAAAATTGAATATTGAAATGGGCTGAAAACGTGGCTCAGTGTGAAGGACCTGGGTTTGATTTCCAGTACCAAATAAAAAAAAAAAGTCTGCCTCTTTTGGTAAATGCTATATGTGTAACTAGAAATTTCTTGGAAACTGGTTTTAGGAGTCAATTAAATTAGACTTGGGGCTGGGCACATAGCTCAGTGGTTGAAGCACTAGCCTAGCAAGCACAGGCCCTGGGTTCAAATCACGAAGATCACATAATAGCTGGGTATGGTGGTGCATGCCTGTAATCCTATCACTCGTGAGGCTGAGGCAGGAGGATTTTCATGAGGTTGAGGCTAGTCTGAGTTGCACAGTGAAATCAGGACCAGCCTGGACTATATAGAGTGAGACCTTCTCTCAAAAAACAAATAAATAAATAAATTAGATTTGAGAATTACTGAACCTTTTTTTTTTCTTGAGGCAAGAGACTGTCATCTGTAGCCTAGTCTTTCTTATTTATTTATTTTTTTGGGGAAGGGGGAGGGGGACAAGGCCTCACTCTATTGTCCAGGCTGGTCCTGAACTCATTAGTAACCCAGCTTGGCTTTGAATGCATGGTAATCCTCCTACCTCAGTCTCCTGAGCTCTGGGATTACAGGTATGTGCCAACATGCCCAACTATTATATGGTGTTGGGAATCAAATCCAAGGCCTTGTACTCTAAGGCAAGGGTTCTAACCACTGAGCTATGCCCCAAATCCTTTTTTCTTATTTTATTTTTAATTTTTTATTATTTTTTGTGACAGGGTATTACTTTTTCATTTTTTATTTTTGGAGACAGAGTCTCTAGTCCAGGTTAGTCATGAGCTCACTATGTAGCCCAGGCTGCCCTCGAACTCACGGCAATTCTCCTGCCTCAGCTTCACAAATGCTAGGATTGCAAGCAGGTGCCCTATGCCTAATTTATGTGGTGCTGGGGAACCAAATCCAGGATCTTATACTTCCTGGGCAAGCACTTTAACCACAGAGCTATATTCCCAGCCCCTTTTTCTTATTTTAAATGAGAGTGTTTATGCAAATTTGTCTTGCAGGTTTAAAAGTCTCCCCAAGACCTGGAGTGGAGCTCTGCTTCCTTAATGAAATAGGAACTCACCAGTCATACTCAGGACCCATGTTCCTCTCCAAATTGCATACTTTATAAGAGTCGCTGTTGGAAACATGCAATTCAGAGGTTATACAATTACTATAGCAATGCACAGTGTTCAAAAACACGGAGGGGCTAGAGGAATGGCACAGTGGTTAAAACACTTGCCTAGCAAGCACAAGACCCTGAGCACTATATAAACCTGGTGTGGTGGTGTACACCTATAATCTTGGCCTTCAGGAGGCTAAGGTAGGAGGACTGCCATGAGTTCAAGGCCAGCCTGGGCTACATAGTGAGTTCAGAACCATCCTAGATTACAGAGTGAGACCCTGTCTCAAAAGAAGAATGTGGAGGAGGAAGTGAAGGAGGAGGAGGGGTGGCAGGGGAAGGGGAGGAGGAGGAGGAGGAGGAGAAGAAGGGAGTGCCTGGGTTATATCCTGTCACATGCTGTTGAGCAACTGCAGGCCGAGACAGGTTCTTGCCCTGTAGCCCAGGTTAGTTAGTCCAGAACTCACTATGTTGCCTTGGCTGGAGTGGACTCACAGCAATCCTTTGCCTCAGCCTCCAGAGGGCTGGGATTACAGGTGTGTGCTACCATGTTCAGTTCGAAACCTCTCTCCTTCAGGCTGCCCTCTTCCTATTTGACAGGTGGAGTATGGGACCAGATGACTCAGGGACCATTCTACCTTAAAAATCCCATGTCTCTTGGGACTGGAGGAATAACACAGCTGTCAAAGCACTTGCCTAAGAAGCACAAAGCCCTGGGTTTGATTCCCCAGCACTACATAAACTGGGCATGGTGGCACACATCTATAATCCCAGCACTTGGGAGGCTGAGGCAGGAGGATTGCCATGAGTTCAGGGACAGCCCGGGCTACATAGTGAGCTCAGGACTAGCCTTGGCTACAGAGTGAGACCTTGCCTCAAAAAACCATGTCTCTGGTAACTACAGGGCTATGTATCTTCTCCTCTATTATCTTCAGAAAGGACAGACACACAGTCAAATCCAGAACCCAAAGAGACCCAGGCAGACCACAGGTGCAGACGCACCATCACAGCCCATATTTCATATCCTGGCAGCTGGGTCCCAGTCTGCTTAGGAAGTCTGGTGAGGACTTGGTGCTTTCAGCACCTGGGCTTAAACGCACACATATATACCTGTGCACAACCAATCACTCACTGTGATTGACTTGAGCAGGTGTGTGAATGTCCCCTTTTCTCCCCAGCAGGGGCCGCTGGAGAGCAACCCTTGCCCCCAAGTTGGCTAAGCACAGTGGGCCTCCTGGGCCATACCTAGGCTGTGCCACAATGAGGAGATGCCGCACAGAGAGGCAGGTGCCATGTGGGTGGTGGAACAGGACACAACTCAGGGAACAGGTATTGGAGGCTTGGGGCTGGCACTTGGCCCCCGCTCAGGGGCCACTCTAGACTCCAGACAGGAGAAGCTTTGGGGTGACAGGACTAGGGCATGAAGGTGGGCTGTGCGTGAGTGAAGGTAGACCCTACTCCATTCCCACACTAGATACAGTGCTTAGCTCATAGCAAAAGCTAAGCCTGTCAGGGAGGGCACCCACACATTTGGAAGCTGAGCGAGCCTGGCCTGTCATCCAGTGCTCTGGGAGGCTGAGGCAGTAGGATCACAAATTCAAACCGAGCCTGAGCAACTTAGCAACTTAGTGACATCCTGTTGTAAAATGCAAATTAAAAATGGGCTTGGGGATGTAGCTCAGTACAGTTCCTGGAGTCGCTCCCTCATGGTACTGACAGACACAGACAGACAAGACAGTTTTGGAAGCTAACAGGGTAACAAATAACTGGGTTTCAGAACACAACACTGCAGGGAGGGCCTAGCCTGGGCCCTGCTGCTCCCTCTCCCCACTTCCCAGACTTCCCACTGTTAGAATCAGGGTCAGGCCACTACCTGTAGGGGCAGTTTGTCCAGCACCAAAGGTTCTCCTGCTCCCAGCCTTGCCTGGAGTTAGTCCCCAGCAGCAACCCACTGTTCTATCTACTTACTTCTGTCCTGTGTGTGTGTGTTTGTGTGTGTGTGTGTGTTTGTGTGTGTGTGTGTTTGTACCGGGGATCCAGCCAGGCTTTTCACTCTGAGCTATATCCCCAACCCATTTTCATTTTTAATTTTGAGTCAGGGTCTGGCTAAGTTGCCCAGGAGGGCAGATAGGATGGCGAGCGTCTGGTAGGGACAAAAACAGGGCCAGGCCAGGCCAGGTGCAGGAGAACCTTTGGTGTAGGACAAACCCACCCCAGGGACCAAGACTCAGACTGCCCCCAGGATGCCTCAGATTCCTGCAGAGCCACTCACTGGCTTTGTGGGAAAGTCCAAGGGCTGCTCTGAGCTTTGTCTCCAGGCTTTTTACCCAGATCCCAGACTGGCTGCAGCAGGAGCAAGATTCAGCTGTGAACAGAGATGTGCTAGGTGTGTGTGTTGGGAGGTGGGGTGGGGGGGGGGAACAACCTGTGTGTCTACCTCACCAGGGAGGCTGTAAATAGGACAATTTCTGAAAATAGGTATCCCATTTGACCCAGCTCTGTGTCTTCTGAGGATCTTCTGAATAGAGTTAAAGTTAGGACTGGGTGTAGCTCAGTGGTTAAAACCCTTGCCTAGAAAGCCCATAGGCCTTGAATTAAATTCCCCAGCACCATATAAGCCAGGCATGGTGGCACACACCGGTAATCTTAACACTCGGGAGGCTGAGGGAGGAAGATTGCCGTGAGTTTGTGGCCAGCCTGGGCTATGTAGTGAGTTGAAGACCAACCTGGACTATAGAGCAAAAACAAATGAAAAAAAAAATCCAAAAGAGTTAAAACCATCACATAACAGGGATCCATACGCATCCATGCTTACAGCAGCACACTTTATAGTAGCTAAATCTTGGAAGCAGCTGACACATCCATCAGAAGGTGAGTAAGTAAAAGAGATGTGGTGTGGTATATTTACACAATGGAGTGGAGTACTATTCTGTTGTAAAGAAAGATAAGAAAATTTGTAGGAAAATGGATGCATCATGAGATATACTTAGCTTCATGCATTGACACATGAAGTTAAATATCACATGATTTCTCTAATACAAAAAAACAAAGCCATAAAAAAGTGAAAGAGAGATAGAAAAAAGTAAGAAGACGGACTTCCTGGAGGAGAGGGTACGGGGGTGGGAGGTGGAAAGGGGTAGGGAAGAAAAATGATCAAGATGTGGTATGTAAATACACTAATTTCTCTAAAAAGAAAAAAATAGCTCTGGGAGGAAAAATATAGCAGTTTCAAGGTTGCCTGAGAACCTCAAAGACTACATATACCAGGAGAAGGGCCCCAGCCCAGCTCCCAGGTCAGGAAGGTTGTGGGAGGAGAGACAGTGCCCTCCCACACGCTGGCATCTCCCCAGGCTTCCCAGGAAATGTTTGCTCTGAGAAAAAAAAAGCACAACAAAATACCTGTTGCCATGGCAATGCTATATCTTCCCTCCCAATCTTTGTCCTTAGTGAGGTGGAAACAGTCCCAGAAATACTAGGCAAGCCTGGTTCCAGTGCCTCAAGCCTCTAATCCCAGCACTTTGGGAAGCTGAGGCAGAAGCGTCTACAATTCAAACCCAGCTTAGGCAATTTAGAAATTTAGGGAGATGCTTTTTCAAAATCAAAAATGAGGGGCTAGGATGTAGCTCAATAGCTAGAGCACTTGCCTAGCAAACGCAAGACCCTGAGTTTGATTCTCCAGCACTACATAAACCAGGCATGGTGGCGCACACCTATAATCCCAATACTCAAGAGACTGAGGCAGGAGGATTGCCATTGTGTGTTCCAGGCCAGTCAGGATACACAGTGAATTCAGGATCAGCCTGAACTACAAAGTAAAACCTTGTTTCCCTAAATAAATAGGGGCTGGAGGAAAGGCACCGTGGTTAAAACTCTTGCCTTGCAAGTACAAGGTCCTGAGTTCATTCCCCAGCACCACATAAACCTGGGCGTGGTGGCACAGGCCCGTAATCCCAGCACTTGGCAGGAGGACTGCCGTAAGTTTAAAGCCAGCCTGCGCTATATAGTGAGTTCAGGAACAGCATGGACTACATTCTCAAAAAAATCTGTCTCAAAAAAATAAATAAATAAGTAAATAAACATGAAGCTCAATAAGGAGACCATGGGCTCTATCCCCAGTACTAGAAAGAAATCCCAGGGAATGTAGGGCTACTCATACTCAAGGGATCTTTTAGGGTCTTCAGGATCTGACACAAACAACGACTTGTTCCCAGCAAATAAGAGCTCACATTAAAGAGACACCGAGGAGGACCCTATGCCAGGGACCACACTGGGTCATGGGGAGGTAGAAATTCATGCAATTGGCTCAAAACTCCTGGTCTCACAGGGACTCAGGCACATAAACAGTGAGAAGTGAGGAGACAGTTAAAAGGTTTGACAAGGGCTAGCAGGGTATCTTGAGGGTTAAATTCACTTGCCTAACAAGCCGAAGGCCCTGGGTTCAATTCTGCAGCACCCCACAAACTGGGCATGTTGGTGCATGCCTATAATTCTAGTTTTTAGGAGGCAGAGAGGAGGATTACCATGTCTTCGAGGCTAGCCTGGGCTATATAGTGAATTCAGGACCAGCTAGACTGCAGAATGAGATTTTTTTTTAAAAAATTACAGGCATGCCCAGGGCCTTGCACTTGCTGGGCAAGCACTTTAACAGCTGAGCCATTCCTTCAGCCCCCAGAATGAAATCTTGTCTCGTAAAAAGAAAGAATGAAAGAAGAGGGGCTGGGCTACAGAGCAAAACCCTGTCTCATAAAAAAAAATAAGAAGGAAAGAAAGAAAGAAAGAAATGAAAGAAAATAGAAAAATAGTTTGACCAGAGAGTGGAGGTAGGAATGCTGGGAAGTTTCCTGGAGGAAACTGGCTTTGACTGAGACGGCCCAGTCCCACCCATCCTCTACTCAGCCCTATCTGCTTTGTCTTTTTCTTTTGTTTGCTTGTTTTGAGACAGGATCTTGCTGTATAGTCCAGACTGGTCCTGTACTCACAGCAATCTTCTTACCTCAGCCTCTGGAGTGTATGGATTATGGGCCTGTGTAGTACTGGGGAAGCCACACCAGGACCCTGAGCTTGCTAGACAAGTGCTTTAGCCATTGACCTATGCCCTCAGCCCCTGGAACCTACCAGTTTTAAGAGGAGAAAATGAGAGATACAGGGCTTTCCAGGGACTAAATAAAATCATGACCATGCACCAGGGGAGATGGTACTACTAAATGAAAGGCAGTTTTATATCTGACCCAAATAAATAATTTATTTCAGGATTCTTAATAATTTAAAAGCCTCCATCTCCTCTGTGTCTCATCAAAAATAGAAACTTTCTTCCTTTTTTTTCTTCTAGATTTTTAAAACTTTCTTTTTTTGCATTTTAAAATTTTATTTATTTATTTATTTTGAGACAGGGTCTCACTCTGTAGCCACCCCCCAAGCTGGTCCCAAACTCACTATGGAGCCCAGGCTGGCCTTGGACTCAAGGCAATCCTCCTGTCTCAGCCTCCTGCTGGAATTACAAGCGTGTGCCACCATGCTGGCTTATGTGGTGCTGAGGAATCAAACTCGGGTACTTAGCTCTCGACTGAGCCATCTCTCCAGCCCTAGATTTTTTTTTAAACAAAGTCTCACTCTGTAGTTCAAAGTTGGTCCTGAACTCACTACGAAGCCCAAGCTGGCCTTGAACTTGGGGAAATCTTCCTGCCTTAGCCTCAGGAGTGCTGAGATTACAGGTGTGAGCTAGTGCTGGGGAATCCAATCCAGGTTTCTCTGCTTGCTAGGCAAGTGCTGTAACCTCCAACCCCCTCCTTTATCCTGAGTCAGCATCTCACTTTGTAGTCTAGGATGCTCCTGGACTCATGTAACACAGCCTGGTTTCTAAGCCCTGCCAGTTCTCCTGCCTCAGCCTCTGGAGTGCTGGGATTACAAGCATGCACCATCATGCCCAATTTATGTGGTGCTGGGGAATTGAACCCACGGCCTTGTACTTGACAGACAAGTGCTTTAACAGCTGAGCTATACCTCCAGCCCTCTAGAGTTCTTATAAAGTGCAAGTAGGGGGTCGGGTGCTTGCCTAACTAGAGCAAGGCTCTGGGTTCAATTCCACAGCACCACATCAACTGGGCATTGTGGTGCATGCTTGTAATCTCAGGGCTGAGGAGGCTGTGACAGGAGGATTGCTTAGAGTTTGAAGTCAGCCTGGACTACATGGTGAGTTCAGAACCAGCCTGACAACAGAGCGAGACCCTGTTTCAAATGTAAATAAATAAGAAATAGAGGCTGGAGGAATGGCACAGTAGTCAAAGTGCTGGCCTTGCAAGTGCAAGGTCCTGAGTTCAATTCCCCAGCACCACATAAGCCGGGCTTGGTGGCGCACGTCTGTAATCCCAGCACTCGGGAGACTGAGACGGGAGAATTGCCCTGAGTCCAAGGCCAGCCTGGGCTACAAAAGTGAGTTCAGAACCAGCCTGGGCTACAGAGAAAGACCCTCTCTCAGAAAAAAAGAAAAGAAAAAGAAATAAAAAATAAAGTGGCAAGTGGAACAAGATAAGAATGAGAGGTTTTTGCTTGTTTTTGTGGTACAAGGGATCAAGCCCAGAGCCTTCACACTGAGGTACATCACCAGTCTACTGTTTACTTTTTTATTTTTTAAATAGGTAATATTTATTAGAAGAAGTGGAGAATCCACAAGACTTATTTAGGCCCTTCTGTGTGCCAGTCTCCCCACTGAGTACTTCATAGACATGGTTTGCAATCCTCTTTATTTACTTATCATTTTTTGAGACAGAGTCTCTCTCTGTAGTCCAGGCTGGTTCTGAGCTCATGATGTAGGAATGGCTCAGTGGTTAAAGTGCTTGCCTAGCAAGCTCTAAGTCAAGCACTAAATACCCGAGTTCAATTCCCCAGCACCACATAAGCCAGCCGTGGTGGTGCACGCCTGTAATCCTAACACTCAGGAGGCTGAAGCAGGTGGATTACTGTGAGTCCAAGACCAGCCTGGGCTCCATGGTGAGTTCAGGACCAGCCTAGGCTACAGAGCAAGACCTTGTCTCAAAAAACAAACAAACAAACAAATAAATAAATAAATAAATAAAGGACCAACCAGTTAAGAGGCACAAGAAGAAGAGAGCTGGCCTGGCCTGGTGGTTCATGCCTGTCATCCCAAGCACAGGTAGGAAGATCGGAAAATCACAAGTTCATGCTTGTTTTGTGCAATTTAATGTCTGAAGGGGACCTTGTCTCAAAATCAAAACTAAAAATGGGCTGGGGGTGGAGCTCAGTGTGGAGGCTCTGGGTTCTACCTTTGATACTACAATAAATAAATTAGGCACTATTGGTTCATGGGGGTGATTGGACTTCTACAGTGTTCCCAGTCCTCTATGGGATGCTGTGACCAGGTTTCGGGATATGCAGCCCTTGGTGGGAGGGAGGGAAACCTTGCCTCGCCTTGCCTACCACCAGGATGGCTTCATCATTTGCAGAGCAGGGAAGAGGGGACTCATTGCAGAGAGGGGCTTTCTGGCCCCTCAAGCTGGGGAGCTCCCTTCTTCCTCAATGACAAGCCACCAGGGCCAGCCTATTTGCCACGGGGCCCAAGATAAACTCACAGCCAGGACTGCAGTGCCTGCTCAGCTAAAAATAACCTGCAAGCCTAGCCCAGTGGCGCAGGCCTGCCACCCCAGCACTCTAGGAGGCAGAGGCAGGAGGATCGCAAATTCCAGTCCAGCCTGGACAACTTAGTAACTTAGAAAGACTCTATCTCAAAACCAAAAGCCAAAACTTGCAGTGCAGAGAGCTGGGGGGCGAAACTCAGCCATTAGAACACTTTCCCAGAATGCACAAGGCCCTGGCTTTGATCCCCAGTACCACATAAAAATGAGTCAGGCATGGGGATGCACACCTGTCATCCCAGCACTAAAGATCCTGAGACAGGAGAATTGTCATGAGTTCAAAGCTGTCCTGAGCTACATAGTGAGGTCAGGATCAGCTTGGACTATGGATGGAGGGATTGAGATCCTCTCTCTCTCTCTCTCTCTCAAAAAAAGACAAGAAAAGAAAAGAAAGAATGAAAAAAGAAAAGAAAAGAAAGGGCTGGGTATGTAGCTCAATACCTAGTAGCAAAAAAATTAAACTAAGCTAAATTAGAATTAAAAATAAACCCCCGCCAGTGACAGCGCAGGACGTGGCACAGCGATCCCAGGGACCGCACCGGATCCGTGAGGACGTGATAACCTGTGAAGAGCCACCCCGGGCCAGGAGCTGCTCTTGGCTAAGCCCCGCATCAGCCTAAAAGCTGGGCGCCATTTTCATCTTTGTATGCAAGTTGATGTAGGAAGATCCCAAGTTCCACTTCGGCCTTGGCAATTCAGCGACATAGCAAGCCCCTGTCTCAAAATCAAAAAATGCAAATGGGCTCCGCGTGAAGACCCCCACAGTGGGGGTGGAGGTGGGGGAGTGTGGGGGGACGTGCGTTTCCCGGTCGTGCCACGAGAGGGCAGGCGAGCCCAGCAGCAGGGCCCAGGACAGCGCCGGGAGTCGCAGCGCTGGGTGGGTCCCTGGGCGTCTCCTAGCCGCCAGGGAAGGGCCGGGTTGCGCAGTGAAAGGGGCTGGGAACAATCTCTGCTGTCCCACACGGGCTGGGGGGGGGGGGGGGGGGGGGGGGGGGGGGGGGGGGGGAAGGTGGGGAAGGGGGGTAGGTCCTTTCCTCCTCCGTCCCTCCCCTCCCTCCCCTCCCAGGCTGGTACTGGGTTTGGTCCTGACAGTGTGGCTTTGTCCAGCATGCCTCTTCCCTCCAAGGCTTAGTTGCCTCATCTGTAAAACGGGAAAATAACAACAGCTGATTCAGCCGGTCCTGGTGGTGCAGACCTGTCACCCCAGCACTCTGGGAGGCTGAGGCAGGAGGAGGGCAAATGCGATTTGGTGGCTTGGCAAGACTCTATCTCGAAATGAATTTTTAAAAATGAGCTGGGAGTGTATGTTCATACTTACCTAGTGTGGGCAAGGCCTTGGATATGATCCAGGAGGCCAACCAGCACCTTAAAATATTATCAGGGGATGGTAGTACATACCTGTAATCTCAGCACTTGGAGAGGCTGAGGCAGAAGGACTGCCATGAGTTTGAGGCCAGACCAGGCTACCCAGCGAGTTTGGGGCCAGACTAGAGCACACAAGATCCTGTCTAAAAAAAAAAAAAAAAGAAAAGAAAAGAGGGGCTGAGGATGTAGGAATCAGGCCCTGGGCTTGATTCCCAGTGGCACAAGAACAAAAAACTACTGGCTCAGTGCCCTGCCCCTGGCTCTTGGCTCCCAGTCTTAGGACCCTCCTTGTAGGGGCACCGTTCCTGTTCCCAGGGAGGAGCCGGCTGACATGAAGACCCCTCTGCAGGGAGCCTGGGAGCTGCACTCCACGGTGCCTCCAGCTCCAGGCCCAGCTCTGGGGCACCCCCAGCTCCAAGCCCAGCTCTGGGGCACCCCCAGCTCCAGGCCCAGCTCTGGGGTGCCCGTCCCTCTTACAGCCCTGGAGCCGCAGGAGTCAGGCTAGTCAGGCAGCAGACAAGATGCCCCTGCTGCCGGGTCTACTCTGACCCCAGTGGCAAAGGGACTCGTACCCCCGCTTACGGCAGAACCTTGGGGCTGGCTTCCCTCTGTCCTGTGGAGCTAGGATCCCAGGCCATCTTCCTTCTGAAGCTCCTTCGCCCTGTGGACGTGGTGCTGGCAGTGGTCCCTAGAGCCTTGGCACTGAGCTTCATTCCCAGCCCATTTTTTAATTTTGATTTTGGGACAAGGTCTTGCTAAGTTGCCTGGGCTGGACTCCAACTTGGGATCCTCCTGCCTCAGCCTCCCAGAGTGCTGGAATGATAGGCCTGTGCCCCGGGACCCTTCTATCTCTCTTTATCCATTTATTCCCTCACTTAGCAAACACCACTTCCTTCCTACTGTCTGTGCCCGCGGGCCTCCTGTGTGTTCCTGAGGGCTCCCAGGAGTTAGAGGAGGCTGCTGGCAACCCCCCACAGGACTCAAAGACAGCTTGAGAGAAGTCAGAGTCTGGCCACTGAGGACCACTCGATGACCATGGGTAGACAGAGAAGCTAGCCTCTCCTCTGCCCGTCTCCCCAGGATGCCTCCAGGGAACACGGTTCCGGGTGGAGTCCAGGACACGGACTCGTCATCCTGATGACTTCTGTATCCCCAGCTCAGCTTGCGTCTCTCCTGGCACTGGATGCCACCTGCAGGGCCTCACCCACTACTGACCTAGTTTTCCTGGCCTCTCTGTGAGCACTTCTGGGGTGGAGTAGAACGTGGCTTTTCAGAGTCCAAAGAGACTCTGTGAGTGACATCACACGGATTGACTTCCACCTCCCACTGAGATAGGAGTGGGAGTGGGAAGGGGCAGGTGACAGGCCAGGGCTGCCTGGCTCCAGCTGTGGTCCTGCCCTCCCCAAGAGGCAGCTCAGGGCAGTGAACAGAAAACTTTTGTCCATGCCTCTTGGTGGTAGGGGTGGGCCTACACTGTAGGGACATCTAGTGGCACAGAAAACTAAGTATTCAGGACACAAGTACCACGGAACTTGAGGTAGTCTACTACTTTGTGACTCTCCTGCTGTCCAGACTGACTCAGTTTCCCCATCTCAGCTACAGTTCCCACCTTATCTCCCTGTGTCCTTGGTGTTCTTCAGGAGGGCCACTCTTGCAGGCGCATGGCCTAGAAATTTTTTTTTTTTTTTTTTTTCTGTAGCAGTGGTGGTGGCGTAGTCCTGAAATCCCAGCACTTTGGGAGGCTGGGGCAGGAGGATTGCAAGTTTGAGCCTAGCCTGGGCAAGTCTCAAAATAAAAACTAAGAGGGGTGGGGGATGTAGGTCAGTGTGAAGGGCCTGGGTTTATCCCCAGTACTAGAAAGGAGAAGAAAAGAAAGGGGGAAGGGAAGGAAAAGGGAAAGAAAAAAGAAAAGAGGGGACTCATAAGCTGGGGAATCCACGTTCACACACTTGCCAGTGTAGACATGAGGACTAGAAACCTGGCTCAGGCCCTGGGCCCTGCATGGACATCTCGGTGACTCCTGGGCTTCTGGGCACCACACTCACCACCCCTGGGGCACCTCAGTGTCCACCTGTGAAAACTCCAAACTTTAATTGAGGCCGTGAAGCCAGAATGTAAGCATCCCCACGGGGGAGTGACAGTCACTGGAGAGATGAGGCTGGGCACAATTTCTCCCCATCTCCACTTCCTGTCTCTAACAGCTTCCAGTGCACTACTCTTCCCCCAGGAAGCAGATCCCTGCTTCCCCTTCCGGCCTTTCCCAGGCTGACGCAGAGAGCCTCGACTTTGTGGGCCCTGGAGACCTGTTTCACAAGAGGCAATTTTTCCATGAGGGGCTTTGTGGATGGGAGGGCTGAAAGAATGACGCCAGCATCTCCGCCTCAGCTTTACCACAAGTCGCCTGGCCTTAGATTTTTTGCAAGGAGCATGCAGCCTGGATCCCACACGTGCACAGTTCATAAATACAGATCAATTTTTGCACCCTGGTCTGCCACTCATCTCCTGCTGTGCGGCCCAGTTTCTAACAAGTACCAGTGAGGCTTTAACCACTGTGCCGTCCCTCCAGCCCCTCTCAGGGCCTTTGATGATAGTGTCCCACCAGGGCTCTCAGACACTGTGTGTGTCAGTTTGATGTGGTCCAGTCACTAAGGTCACCTAAATGACAAATGTCCTCCATAGAGAGTTCCCTTCCCAGGTGTGACAGGCCCAATCTAAGTTGCCTCTGCTCCCCAGCTATTTGTCATTGGGCAGGTTCCTCAACCTCTTGAGAAAGAAAACGAGCAATACTTGCTGCCCAGCTCCAGCCAGGAGGCTCAGCCGGCCCGCGGTAACAGGTGAGCACCTCGGAAAGACACCCAGAAGCAGAGCCAGAAGGCTAAAGCCTTCCACCCTGCCCACTGGTGGGTTGGCCCTCCTCACCCCTTCCTCCTGCAGCTCCTACCCACCCAGCTGGGGGTTCAGGGAGGTGAAACAGGGCCAATCATGCAGTCCCCACTGAGGGCCCAGCCTGGTGGAGCAAACAGCAAGATGTTGGGGGCCCTGTGGCCTGAGAGATGGGGCCACCTCCCCTGATCCTTGAGGCAGAGGCAATGAGGTCTTAGGTGATCCTGTGTACCATTCATGTGTGTGTGTGTGTATTGCTAAGAATGGAACCCAGGTCCTTCAGACTGATCTCCATCCCCAACCCCCTATTTTTTTTTTTTTTTTTTTTTTGAGACAGAGTCTTGATAAATCTACCCAGGTTGGGTTCCATCTTGCGATCCTCCTGCCTCAGGCTTTCAGAGTGCCGAGATGACGGGCCTGTGCCACCTGCTTGGCTCCCTTATGCCATCCTTGAGTCTTAGCCAGCAGCCTTACCCTGCAGACTGGGTTGGGATCTGGGGCTCAGGGGCAGTAACAAGCTGGCAGCATTCGTGGTCTGGAACAGGTGTCTTGGCAGCCACCGGGAGGAGGTGGATCACAGGGAGTGGCCGGAGAAGACAGATGGAACTGAGCAGGTGGGTGGGGGCTCACGGGGTGTGTGCACACCCACTCACATTTCCCATTGCCCACCCACACATGCACATGGGGACACACACACAGGCTGGTTCTGCCT
Source organism: Ctenodactylus gundi (assembly GCA_004027205.1). Lineage (NCBI taxonomy): Eukaryota > Metazoa > Chordata > Mammalia > Rodentia > Ctenodactylidae > Ctenodactylus > Ctenodactylus gundi. The sequence goes on from PVKB01001976.1 coordinate 115,222, forward strand.
CCACTCCATGGCTCTCCTTGCTCCCCTGTGCCCCAGAGCTACCTCTTGCTGGGGTTTCATGGTTCCTCTGTATGCGTAAAGGTCTCACCCTCCACTGACAGATCTCCTGGGACAGTGTCGGTGCCAGGAAGCCTTTGCTGCCAGGAAGGAGGTGGGCAGGATGGCTCAAGGCAGTAAGTCACCCCTTGACTGGCTTAACACTAGTACTTATACTCAAAGATACGCACAGTGGTGGGAACCACAAGAAAGAGAAGAGAGAGAGAGAGAGAAAGAGAGACAAAGAAAGACAGAGAAAGAAGGGAGCACAGAGCCAGGTTATGCAAGCATGCTTTTATTTTGACGCAAGTTCTCGTTAGGTTGCTAAATTGCCCAGGCTGGAATGAAGCTTTTGATCCTCCTGCCTCAGCCTTCCTCAGTGCTTGGATTACAGGCCTGGATTTTTCTTTCCTTGTAGTACTAGGGAATGGAGTCCAAGACCTTCACACTGAGCTACATCCTGAACCCAACATATATATATATATGTAAATCAGAGTCTCATTCTATTGTCCAGGCTGGTCCTGAGCTTACAATGTAGTCCAGGCTGGCCTAGAACTCATAGAAAATCTTCCTGCTTCAGCCTCTCACATTCTAGGATGACGTGTGCCCCACCATAACTCGCTAATTTTTATGTAGTGCTGGGAATCAAATCCAGGGCCTTGCAGATGCTAGGCAGGCACTTTAATGACTGAGCAATGGCCCCACTTTCTTCTTCTTCTTCTCCTCCTCCTCCTTCTCTTCCTCCTCCTCCTCCTCCTCCTTCTTTTTCTTTCTTCTGAGACAGGTCTTGCTCTCTTCCTGCCTCAGCCTCCAGAGTGCTGGCATTACAGGAATGCACCATCACTCCTGGTTTATGTGGTACTGGAGAATTGAACTCACGGGCTTGAGCTTGCTAGGTCTCCCCTCTCCCCATTTTATTTATTTGTTTGTTTGTTTATTTATTTATTTTTGAGAAAGGTTCTCACTCTGTAGCCCAGGCTGGTCCTGAACTCACTATGATCCCATGGACTCACAGCAATCCACCTGCCTTAGCTTCCCAAATGCTGGGGATACAGGTGTGCGCCAACACTCGCGGCTTATGTGGTGCTGGGGAACCGCACTTGGGTTCTTAGCACTCGACTTAACGTTTGCTAGCAAGCCCTTTAGCGGCTGAGCCAATTCTCCAGCCCTCCCATTTTCTTAAACCGGGAGACAGGGCCTTGCTAAATCATTAAATTGCTCAGGAGAGGTCTGAACTTGCAGTCCTCCTGCCTCAGCCCCCAGAGTGCTGGGATCACACGTGTGTGTCACCACTCCCTTTACACAGGAACTGCGCGTCTACACAGCCCCTTCCGTGATTAACTTCTTTCCCTGGCAGGAGGCCCTGGCGGAGTGGGTGTTGACACGGAAGCCAGGACAGGCACGTCCTCTCAGCGCAGATCCCGGGCGCTGAGCGTTGAAACCAACTGCCAGCTGTACACTGAAGGCGCAGGGCCGGCAGGTGGCGAAGTGAGTCCTCACACGGAGCTAAGAGCTGGGGCCAAGATGGGGCGGGGTCAGTGAGCAGCAATAGGGGAAGGTCCCCAGGCCCAGGGAGCCCCCTGCTTTGCACGAGCCCAAATTTGCCAAAATATCCTAGTTTTAATTTTTTTGTTTGTGTTTTCATTCTTAAGATTGAATCTGATCCCAGCTCTTTTTCCAACTTGCACTCCTGCCTCCGCCTCCCAGTGTGCTGGGATTACAGGGGCCTGAACGTTCAAGGTCCCAGGTTTAACCTCCAGTTCAGGAGCTGGAGGAACAGCACAGTGAGGAAAGCGCTTGCCTAGCACAGTGCAAGGCCCTGAGTTGGTGCTCACAAAAGCCGGGCGTGGTGGCACCTGCCTGTCATCACAGGAATCAGGAGGCTGAGGCAGGAGGAGTGCCTTGAATTTGAGGCCAGCCAGACTTACACAGTTAGTTCATGACCAGCAATACCTCCTCCTTGTTTTAAATTTTTCGGTTAGTACTGGGATGGTGCAATCCAGGGCCATTGCCATGAGCTGCATCCCGGACTTTGCTTCTTGTTCTTTCTTTCCTTTTTTTTTTTTTTTTTTTTTTTGAGACAGTTCTCGCTCTGTAGCTCAGGCTGGTCCTGAATGCACTATGGAGCCCAGGCTGGCCTTGGACTCAAGGCAAACCTCCTGCCTCAGCCTCCTGAGTGCTGGGATTACAGGTGTGCACCACCATGCCCAGTTTATGTGGCGCTGGGGAATTGAACTCGGGTACTTAGTGCTTGACTTAGTGCTTTCTAGGCAAGAGCTTTAACTGCTGAGCCATTCCACCAGCCCCTGTTTCTTTTTCTTTTCTTTTTTTTATTTTTTTGAGGCGGGTCTCACTCTGTACCCCAAGCTGGCCCCAAACTCACAGCCATCTTCCTACCTCATCCTCCTGAGTGCCAGAATTACAGGTGTGCACCACCATGCCCAGTTTATGTGATGCTGGGAATTGTACACAGAGCCTTGCACTTGTTAGACAAGTGCTTTAACTGCTGTGCTATTCCTCCATCCCCCCCATTTTTTCTAAACACATTTTTCTTTTCCCAAAGACTACATTAAAAACACACATTCTTTTTTTAAATCTGATTGTATGTCCATTGATATCTTTCATTAAAAAAATTTTTGCAATCGTGACACACACACACACACACACACACACACACACACACACACACAGAATCAGTGTCTCACCCAGGCTGGTCCTGAATTCATTTTGTTTTTCCTGGACTCGTTTTGAAGCCCAAGCTGGCCTAGCACGTGTGGCAGTCCCCCCAACCCAGCCTCTGGGGTTCTAGGATGACAGGTGTGCCACCACTCCTGGCTGTATGTGGTGCTGGGGATGGAACCCTGGGCCTTGTGCTTCCAAGGCAAGTGCTCTATGCTTTCAGCCCTATTTTTAGATATTTTTTTTGTATTGGAGCTGTTTTAAACAAAATCTGGGGCTGGAGGCATAGTTCAGTAGTCAGTGCACTTGCCTGGCAAGCATAATACTCTGGGCTGGAATCGCCCTACACCACATAGACTGGATGTGATGCTGCATGCCTGTAATCCCAGTACCCAGAAGGCTGGGGCAGGAGGATTGTCTTGAGTTCAAGACCAGCCTGGGCTACACAGTGAGCTCAGGAGCAACCTGGGCTACAGCGTGAAACCCTGTCTCAAAATAAACAGGGGCTGGAGAATGGCACAGCAGGTAACATGTTTGCTTTGCAAGCACAAGGCCCTCACTTTGACTCCTCAGCTCCACATAAAGCTGGGTGTGGTACTGCATGCCTGTAATCCCAGCAGTTGGGAGGCTGAGGCAGGTGTATTGTGTGAACCCAATGTGGGCTACACCAGTGAGTTCAGGACGAGAAGCCTGGGCTATAGAGCAAGATCCTGTCTCAATAAAACAAAACAAAACAAAACAAAACAAAACTAGCAACAACAAAAGAACCCCCAAAATTCTGTGCTGGGGCATGTCTCAGTGGTCAGAGTATTTGCCTAACAAGCAGCAGGCCCTGGGTTGGATTCCCCAGCACCACATAAACCAGGTGTGGTGGTGCGTGCCTGTAATCCCAGCACTTAGGAGGCTGAGGCAGGAGGATTGCTGACCCTGCAAGGTTAATCTACGTTACCTAGTTCAGGACCAGCCTGGACTACAGTGCAAGATCCTGTCTCAAAAAAAAAAAAAAAGATCAAAAAATGTGTTATGTATATACACCAATTTCTTGAGCTGAATGTTATTATTATGTATTGCAAATACATATTAACAAAAAAGAATAATTTTGGGAAAACTAGATCACTGCAAACAGAACATAGGTGGAGGTGGGGTCTGTGACACCTGCCTGACCCCGTACAACAACTTGACCTCATTTGAAACACCTTTGTTATGTAATCTCATTTTTATGGCTGTGCAGTAAGAATACAGCACCATTGACTTGATCCGCCAGCTCAGTGGCTCCCCACTTTTCCCTTTATAAATTGTGCCTCCATCCTTTTGACCACATCCCATAATTATTTCCCAAGGAAGGCTTATGAGCACAGGGTGTGACCTAATCAGAGCCATTAGTGTGAGCACCAGGTACAGTACGATCTTTCCTCACTACAATTCAGCCAACTGCCATTCTCTAATTAACCAATTTTATTTTGCTCAACTTTGAGAACATCAAGTTCCCCCTTCTTTCTCTCCCTCTCTTTCCATTATGAAATAGGGATAAATTTAATAATTATATGAAATACCTGTATTCCAAAAACTGTCAAACACAGTTGAGAGAAATGAAGGAAGATGAGTTCGCGTGATGAGATATACCATATCCATGGATGGACGACTGGAGGAAATTTGTTTGTGGAAGTGGGAATTGAACCCGTAGTCTTTGAGGGTTTTTTAAATTTAGTTACATTTAATAAACAAGGCATCTATGATACTGGCTTTTCACACTTCTGTGGCCACAGTAAAAGCGCATTCAAGCCCTGGAAGCAGAGGTAGGGGCTGCGTAGACACTTCTCCGTTGGGTCTCTCCCACCTTCATCATGTGGGACACAGAGACACAGTAGGAACATGTGCATTCCTAAAGTTATTGTGATTACCTACATGTTGGTTAATATTCAGCTTTTATTAAACAAATTTATAGAAATAGCACGTGAAGAAGTGATCACTGTGCCTCATTTTGACTGGTGCTTTCCACTTCACTCTCATCTTCAACACCAGTGGGACCCGGTGCTCTTCCAAAAAGGAACTGTTCTCATTTAGGAATATTCCTTTACAGATGCCCAGGAGTGAGTCTGAGGGAAAACCTCCTCAGGCCGTGGATAAGGGTGAATCCTGGTCTGAAAAGACTTTTCTGTTGCCTTTATCCCCTTGAAAAGACTAAGATTCCTTTTAAAAGCAGCCTCAGCTGCTTAAAGCTCAGGTACCTTTTCTGTGTTTTGATCTCAAAATTTATTCTCCATTTGCTTAAGTATCATTAATGTCTGTAATACTATTTCTTCATGTCTTTTTTCCTAAAAGAGGAGAATTTCTTGAGCGATTAAGGAAGTCATCTGCAACCAAACTGATATCAGAAGGTTTCTGTTTCACAGTGTGCTTTACACTCCATACAGTCTTAATGTGGTTAAAAAGCCAGGACCACTATGGACAGAGGACTAGTGAAATGCTTCGAAGGCCCCAGTCTTGAGGGCACATCATCTGGATGGGCGTAAGAGCTGAAGGCGCCTGACCTGCTCAGACTTGTGCCTCAGTGGGATGGTCACCTCACTCATCCACGACGGACTTGGGGGACCGCGCCCACAGCTGGGGCCTCCAGGAAGGCGCTCGCTACTCCACTGCCTTGGCTTTGAGCTACATCTCCAGCCCCTTGTGTCTTCTCCCCATTTTATTGATATGTATATATGCAACGTACAATATTTACACTGATTTTGAGTATTTTGTGTATATACATATCGTGGCAAAATTACAAATCCTTCCTATCTCCAGCCCCTCTTTATTGTTTGAGACAGGTCTCTCTAAGTTGCTAAATCACACAGGTGGAACTCAAACTTGCAATCCTCCCGCCTCAGCTTCCCAAAGTACTGAGATTAGAAACTTGCAACTCCAGTCTAGCTTTGCTATCGTTAATGTGCCAATTATACCTCCCCCATCACACATTGATCTATAGAGTCAACATAGTAATCAAAATATTAGCAGGGTTTTAAAAATGTAATAAGCAAATTTGATTGTTTTTTTAGACAGGGTCTCACTCTGTAGCTCAGGCTGGTCCTGAACTCACTGTAGAGCCCAGGCTGGCCTTGGACTCATGGCAATCCTCCTGTCTCAGCCTCCTGAGAGCTGGGATTACACTCCCGGCTTATGTGGTGCTGGGGAATCGAACTCGGGTACTTTGTACTTGCCAGCTTTAACCATTGAGCCATTTCTCCAGCCCCTGATATTTTTTATTTTTTTGAGACAAGTTCTGGCTCAATAATTCAGGCTGGTTCTGAACTCGCTAAGTAGAATCAAACTCATGGCAATCCTCCTGCCTCAGCCTCCTGAGTACTAGAATTAAAAGATTGTGACACCATGCCCAGATAATCTTAATGTGGTGCACATCCTGAGTTCAGAACTAGCCTGGACTGTACAGCAAGATCCTGTCTCTAAATAAATAAATAAGTAAATGGGAGTACTATATAGCCATGAATGTGTATACATGTATACTAATATGTGGATGATGCAAGAGCATTGTAAATGGCAAGGACAATTATGAAAGGTCACGTACTACATTCGTTCTCTTTATAGAGTTCTAGAGAAGGAAATTGCTGCCTCCCCACGATCCTCTCTGTCCTTGGAGAATTACTTTCCCTTATTTCACTGTTGTTTAGTGTGAGTTGAGGAGGAAGGTTAAGAATGAATGGGTCTGGTCCATCTGGTCCACCCTGTTTTGATGCTAAGGTGCCTGGATGAGATTCAGACACGGCCTGGCCTTCTCCATGAGTCCTCTGGTGCCGCATCTCACCACTTCAATGTGGGACTCAGTTTCCTCATATGCAAAATGGGACAAAAATCTGAGTATTGTAGCCCGCACCTGGAATGTCAGCATCTGGGAGGCTGAGGCAGGAGGAATGCCATGCGTTCTAGGCCAGCCTGGTCTACATAGTGGGTTCAGGATCAGCCTGGACTACAGAGTGGGACCCTGGCTCCAAAATATAAAATAAAATAAAATAAAATAAAATAAAATAAAATAAAATAGAACAAAAGGACTAGATGGATGGTAAAACCTTTTCTAGTTGGCAATTGTATATTTCAAGAAACCAGAACCTGACCTGGGCATGGTGGTGCATACCTGTAATCCAGACACTTGGGAGGCTGAGGCAGGAGAATCATTGTGAGTTCAAGGCCAGCATGTGCTACATACAGAGCTCAGGGCTAGCCTGGATTAGCCTGGATTACAAAGCAAGACTCTGCCTCAAAAAAAAAAAAAAAAAAAAAAAAGTAAAAAACAGAACTGGGCCTGAGTATTTTATTTGTCATATTTTGTGCCCCAAAAATGTCCTATCAGTTTTCTTTTCGGGGGTATATCTTTTTTTTTTTGAGGTATGGTCTCACTTTATAGTCCAGGCTAGTCTTAAATTGACTATGGAGCCCAGTCTGACCTTGGGTGCGGGGCAATCCTCCTGCTTCAGCCTCTCAAGTGCTGAGATTACATGCCACCACACCTGGCTTATGTGGTGCTGAGGAACTGAACCCACAGCCTTGTGCTTACTAGGCAAGTGTGTCAGCCGCTGAGCTGTTTGTTCAGCCTTTTGGGGTATATCTTTTACACCTTTTTCAGAACCAGTGGCCACAGGGGAGCCCAGCAGTGCCAGAAGCATATTTAGAGAGACCTCCAGTTTGGTTTAATAGCTTCTAGGAGACCTGAAATTCCTACTCCCCCCTCCTGTGTACTGGGGATTGAATTCAGGGCCTTTACATTGAGTAAGAACCCCACATCTTTTAAAAATATTTTTAAAATTTGAGATAGAGTCTCATTAACTCACTGAAAATTTCCCACTCTGGGCTCAAACTTGTAGTCCTTCTGCCTTGTCCTCCCAGAATGCTGGGACTATATGAATGTACCACCTCACTGGCTGAAAATATCACCCATCTTTGAGCTAGGGTCTGTACACTTTCATTTTGTTCCAGATCTGCCAAGTTAGGTAGCCAGTGACACTGATGGCGTGACCAGAAGCCCAGTTGTCTTTCAAGCATCTTCATGCCCACAGCCAGAACCCCATCTACTAGGAAGAACTAAGGGTCCTTCCTAAAATGAGAGAAGGAGAAACATCACAGTTGCCTCAAGATTATAAAGGGATAGCCAGTCTGGGTACGGTGTCTCATGCCTGTAATCCCTCCATTTTCGAAGGCTGAGGCAGGAAAATTGTTCTGAGTACATAGTGAGTTCCAGACCGGCCTGGATTATACAGCAAAAGCCTGTCTTTAAAAAACGTTTTCCAAACTACAAACAGTTGCAGCTTCAGTCCCAGATGAACTGAGCCCCTGGGAGCCCAGGGGAGCCACTCTGCTGGGAGACACAGTGCAGGAACGTGGAGAGAGGAGTCAAGAACGGTGTTCGGCCAAGTTTACCATCCAAGCACTCTGGGAGGCTGAGGCAGAAGGATCACAATTTCAAGCACAGGCTGAGTGACTGAGCAAGTCCCTGTAAAAGTCAAAACAGGCTGCAGATATAGCTTAGGGTGAAGGCTCTGAGCTCAATCCCCAGTACCACAAGAAAAAGATGGCGTTTGATTTCTGAAGTATTTTTCGTGCTTTGTGATCAGCATTTAATAGGTTCCCAAAGAGTTTTGAAGATAATAACATGTCTGTGCCTCCCTTTCAACTCATGATCTGGACGTGATACATGCCCGTCAGTAACGAGACCAGAGGCTCTTGCAAGGAGCCAAAACTTGTTCCTTATCTTCAAAATAAAACTTAAAGTGTAGGTATGCACGTGAAGCCCACAGAGAGGACAGGCACAGGAATGTGCCCTGGGAAGTGCTTCCCTGGGCTGGGGACCCGCACCAGCAGTAAGAGTGATTGCCTAGCAAGCCCAAGCTCTGGGTTTGACTCCCCAGTACCACTACATCCAGGCGTGAGGGCGCACACCAGTAACCCTAGTATTTAGGAAGATGAGGTAGGAGGATTTCCAGGAGTTCAAGGGCAGCCTGGGCAACAGAGCGAGTTCAGTACCATCCTGGACTACAGATAGATTAAGAACCTGCCTTGAAAAAGAAAAAAAAAAAAAGAAAAAAAAAGAAAGAAATGCTTCTTCCCTGAAGATATCTTGTGGGACAAATCACTGGGGGGTGTTTCCACTTTACTTTTCAGTTTACAAAGATTTGCTCGTTTCCTTTTGTGGCACCGGGGCTTGAGACGAGGGCCTTCACACGGAGCTCCACCCCCAACCCTCCTTTACTTCTGTTTTTGAGACAGAGTCTCAGTAAGTTACTAAGCTGCCCGGGCTGGGCTCTCCAACTCACAATCCTCCTGTCTCAGCCTCCCAGAGTGCTGGGATGACAGGCCTGCGTCCCCAATAATTTTTTTCTTATCAGTACCAGGACTGAACCCAGGGCCTTGGCCCTGAGCTACATCTCAGGGTTTTGTTTTCTTGTTTGTTTTGTTTTTTGAGACAAGACCTAGGTAAATTGGCCACTTGCCTTGTGTGGGCTGGAATTTACAATCTTCTTGCCTCACCCTCCCAGAGTGCTGGGTACACAGGTGTGTGCCACCGTGCTTGAGCTCAGTTTACAGTGTTTTCTTTTTCTTTTCTTTTTTCTTTCTTTCTTTCTTTCTTTTTTCTTTTTTTCTTTTTTTTTTTTTTTTGAGAAAAGGTCTCACTCTGTAGGCCAGGCTGGTTCTGAACTCTTAATGTAGCCCAGGCTGGCCTCAAAAACATAACAATCCTTCTGCCTCAGCCTCCCAGATGCTGGGATTTCTGGCATGTGGTACTATGCCCAGTTTATGTGGTTCTGGGAAGTTAAACTAGGGTCTTGTGCTTGCTAGGCAAATACTCTAACCACGAAGCTATGTACCCAGCCCATTTTTCTTTTTCTTTTTTGAGACAGAATCCAGGGCCCATAGCTTAGCTGCTAGTGGCCAAGGTCAGGATTCAAACCATTCTCATTTTTTATTCTTTATTTCTTTTCTTTTCTCTCTCTCTCTCTCTCTCTCTCTCTCTCTCTCTCTCTCTCTCTCTTTCTTTCTTTCTTTTTTTGAGACAGTGTCTTGCTCTGTAGCCCAGGCTGGTCCTGAACTCACTGGTATAGCCTAGGCTGGCCTTGGTCTCAGGAGAATCCTCCTTCCTCAGCCTCCCAAGTGCTGGGATTACAGGTCTGTGCCACCATACCCAGCTTTATGTAGTGCTGGGGAATCAAACTCAGGGTGTTGAGCTTGCAAGGCAAGTGCTTTAATCGCTGTGCCATTCCTCCAGCCCCATTTTTTTTTATTTATTTGAGACATGGTCTCACTCTGTAGCCCAAGCTGGCCTTGGACTCACAGCAGTCCTCCTGCCTCAGCCTCCCAAGTACTGGGATATAAGCATGTGCCACCACTCCCGGCTAACCTATGTGGTACTGGGGAATCGAACCCAGGGCCGTGCATGCTGGGCAAGTGCTGTGTGTCACGGAGCTACACCCCAGCTCCCTTCTCTTGAATTTAGTGTCTTTGTACTCTGGTCTCCTTTAGGCAATATTTTACTTTTTTCACACTCAGTAGAAACTCCCTCAAGATTTTGTGGGTAAAAATGCGGTGTGGCCAGGCATTGTGGTACATGCCTGTCATCTCAGCAGTTGGGAGGCTGAGTCAGGGGCATCCTTGTGAGTTCCAGACCAGTTACATAGTGAGTTTGGATTTTTATTTTATTTTTTATTTTTGGTGAGGGCCAGGGTCTTGCTCCGTGACCCAGGCTGGTCCTGAATTCACTATGGAGCCCAGGATGGCCTTGGACTCATGGCAGTCCTCCTGTCTCAGCCTCCTGAGTGCTGGGATTACAGGTGTGTGTTATCATGCTGGGCTGATGTGATACTGGGGAACTGAACTCAGGTATTTAGTGCTTGCTAGGCAAGTGCTTTAACCGCTGAGCCATTCCTCCAGCCCCACATAGTGAGTTTGGCACTAGCCTGGACTACAGAGCAAGACTTTGTCTCTAAATAAATAAATAAACAAACAAACAAATAATAAAAAATTAAAAAGATGTCTGTGGGAGCACTGGAGAAGTGTCTGACTTTACTAGAATAATAAAAACTCTGAGATAAGATGGCAGCAGGGCTACTTGTAGATTCATCCACCCACAGCCTCCTTCCCCAGTAAGGGCTGGGGACACAAAGGCACACCCAGCCATAGCATCCCGTGGGCGCAGAGGATTGCATAAACACAACACACTGCCAAGTCGCTGCCTTCATCTGAGTGCCTAGGAAGCCCCTTTGTAGGTCTCTGTCTTTTTTTTTTTTTTTTTTTTTTTGAGACTCTGCAGTCTATGCTGACCTTGAGCTCAAGGCAATCCTCATGCCTCAGCCTCCTGAGAGCTGGGATTAGATGCCTAGTTTATGTGGTGCTGGGGAATCGAATTCAGGCCTCACACTTGCTAACTAAGCACTCTCACCGCTGCTATTCCTCCAGCAGAGTTTTGGTTTTTTTTTTTTTTTTTTTGAGACAGGGCTTGTAGCCCAGGGTTTTCTTGAACTCACGGCAATCCTCCCGCCTCACCCTCCCGACTGAGTGCTGTTACAGGCGCGCACCATTATCTCTGACTTAAATGGTGTTGGGGAATTGAACTCAGGACCTTGGGCTTGCTAGGCAAGCGCTGCTTTCACCGCTGCTATTCCTTCAGCCCAGCCCTTGGTAGCTCAAGGAACGCGGCAGGGTCTCTAGTGGCAAATCACTTGAAAGACCTAAGTGACCTGGTGACCCAGGCCTGTCATCCCAGCACTCTTGGAGGCTGAGGCAGGAGGACTGTAAATCAGAGCCCCGGCTGGGCAATTTAGCTATTTTGTGAACTCTTGTTTTAAATAAGTAAATGAAATTAAAAAAAAAAAAAGAAAGAAAGAAGCAGCTGGGGCGTAGTACAGTGGTTAGAATGCTTCCCCAGCAAGCACAAGGCCCTGGGTTTGATTCCCCAGCACCACACAAACCTGGCCTGGTGGCGAAGGCCTGCAATCCCAGCACCCGGGGGACCAAGGCAGGAGGGCTCCCACGTGTTCGGCGCCACTCTGGCCGTGTGCGAAGGACTTCCGGCAGCCACAGGCCTCCAGAACCCAAAGTTGGCGGCTTGAGTTTCCGATCGGAACACAAAAACCAAGGGAAACCGTAAGACGAGGGCAGCCATAGACCTCGGAACTCAAAGTTAGAGGGTCGAGTTTCCGGTCGGAAGGAAAAATTTTCCGGCTTCCCGTGGAAGCTACGCTGGCTCCCCGGGTAACGGGGCCGCCTCACCCGGCGAGATGGACCTGGAAGAGGTGGTAAGGAAGTGGTGGCGCGCTTAGTGGACCCTGGCAGCCGGCGCCCGAGGGGAGGGAGGTGGAGGAGCCGCAGCCGAGAGGACTTCTGGCGGCTGGAGGCCTCCTCTCAGGGGAGGAGGGCGGGGCGGGCAGTGGGGTGGCCGGGCGCGCGGTTTGGGGAAAATGTTGGGGTTTCGGGGTCTGTGAGGTTGGGGGTGCGGGGAGGTGAAGTGGTTGTCGGTGTGGATGTTTCCCCAGGAGGATGACGTTAGAGGGTTGCGGGTGCCCACCCATGTGGTTCATCCTTTATTGCGGGGCTGTTCGCCAGTTCCCTTTGATTCCGGAGGGATGACGGGGACAGGAACCAGGACGCCCCCAAGTCTTACCTGTCGGTCCCTCTGGGAATCGTGGCCTCGGTCTGGTGCATAGGTTCCAAACCCGGACGTGGAATCTTTCGCACCATTTATTATCATAACCTAAAAGCTGGTCCCGTTATCCCTCGAGTTGTCTGTATGAGGTCATTGTAAATTTTAGCACGTTGTCCAAGTAAATCTGGCATGGTATTTTCCTGTGTAGTATTGGATATTCAGGGCTGTTGTTTGAGACAAGGGCTGTCACTAAGTTGGGCTCGAAGTCACAATCCTCCTGCCTCATCCTCCCAGACTGCTGAGATGACGGGACTGCGGCACATCCCGTGGCAGACCGGGCTGATTCGGTTCCATGCAGCACAAGAGGCCGCACACTGCTTGTTTGCCAGTAATCACTCTGACATGTTTTCTGTTGTCTATGATTTCTTAATCTATAGAGTTGAATTACCAGGAAGCCTCCACTGCAGAACTAGGAACTTCAGGTTTAGGCACAGTGTATGTAATGTGGTTTGCTGGTGACACCTCTTCTCTCTACTGCAGAAAGAGTTTAAAGAGCGCTGCTCTCAGTGTGCCGCTGTCTCCTGGGGACTCACTGATGAAGGCAAATATTATTGCACGTCATGCCACAATGTCACAGAAGTAAGTAACAAATAGCATTTATGAATTTGCATATGTTATAAAAATTATCCCTTCTGCCTGTTCTGTGTTTTTTTTTTTTTTTTTTTTTTTGAGACAGAGGCTCATTCTGTAGTCCATGCTGGTCCTAAACTCACTATGGAGCCCAGGCTGGCCTTGGACTCACAGCAATCCTCCTGTCTCAGCCTCCCGTGTGCTCCATCATGCCTGCCTTACGTGGTTTCTAGGCAAGTGCTTTAACCACTGAGCCATTCTTCCACCTGCATCTGCCTGTTCTGTAGTCTAGTTCCCAAAGACTTAATGAATGTATTTTTGTCATTCATGTGGTGCCCAAACTCCAAGAATGTTAGATTTTTCTTTTTCTTTGTTTTGAGACAAGGTCTTGCTCTGTAGTATAGGTTGGTCTGAACAACTATATAGCCTAGGCTGGACTGGAACTCACAGAGATCCTCCTGCCTCAGCCTCTCAAGTGCTGCAATTACAAGCGTATACCCCATGTCTGGCATAGTGATGCTGGGACTCCAACCCAGGGCCTTGTGCTTGCAGGGCAAGTACTCTGACCACCGAGCCATGTTCCCAGCTGAAGATTTTGGTTGTTTGTTTGGCTGGCTGGTACTCTCTCTCTCTCTCTCTCTCTCTCTCTCTCTCTCTCTTCTTTCTTTCTTCCAAAGTGGGGTTTCACTCTGTAGTCCAGGCCCGTCCTGAGCTGACTGTGTTGTCCAGACTGCCCTTGAACATAATGACAATTTTCCTGCCTCTGCCTCCCAAGTACTAGGATTTAGGTGTGTGCTACCATGACTGGCTTTGTTTGGCTTTTTTTGAGACAAGGTCTCACTCTGTAGTCCAGGTTGGTCCTAAACTTACTATGTAGCCTAGGCTGGCCTCAGACTCATAGCAGTTCTCCTGCCGCAGCCTCCCAAGTTCTGGAATTATAGGCATGCACCACTGCTATGCTATTCCTTCAACCTCCAACTAATTATTTTTTAGTTGTAGAGAGGATCCACTAAGTTGGCTACATTGGGGATGAACTTGGCACCATCCTCTTGCGTCAGCTTTCAGAGTGCTTGGGTTCAAGGTGTGTCTATATCTGCTGTATCTAGATATAGCTACCTAGACTGCTATATCTGCAGAAATAAAAACATTTTAAATATAAAAAAAAAAACATAAAGTTGAGCCTGAGAGTGTAGCTCAGAGGTTAGAGGATTTGCCTAGCCAGTACAAGGCCCTGGTTTCGATTCCCTACCTAGCACTACTTAAATTGAACATGGTGGCACACATGCCTTTGATCCCTGCACTCAGGAGGCTGAAGCAGGAGGATTGCTGTGTGTTTAGAGGCAACCTGGACTACATACATAGTAAGTTCAGGACTAGCCTGTACTATAAAATGAAACCCTGTCTCAAAATAAGTTAAAATAAAATAATAAAATGAAAGAAAAAATACAGGAAAAATAAAAGACTTCCCAGGGCCAGAAGTGTAGCTCATTAAAGTGCTTGCCAAGCAAGTGCAAGGTCCTGGGTTTAATTCCCCACCACCACATAAGCTGGGCCTATAATACCAGTACCTGGGAGACTGAGGCAGGAGGATTGCCGTGAGTCCAAGGCCAGCCTGGGCTCCATAGTGAGTTCAAGACCAGCCTGGACTACAGAGCGAGACCCTGTCTCAAAAACCAAACCACACCAAACCAAACCAACCAACCAAACAAAAACAGAATAAAGACTAACCAGAATGTTGTAGTTTGCATCATGTTCCCAAGATCTTCTCATGGCTGGTCTTGGCACTCAGTTTGGTCCCTCGGGTTACAGAGCAGATTTGGAAACCTGCCTTTGGAGGTATACAGGCATCTTCCTAATGTATGTTTTTATTTTCCTCAGAGATCTAAGGAAGTCGTAAACACTGATATCCTTCCTAATACCAAGATAAAAGCCATCAACAGAGGACTCAGAAAAAAAAGAAAATATGGTAAGCTCTTTCTTCTTTTTCGTTTTTATTTTTGTTTTGTTTTATTTTGCTGTATTAGGGATTGAGCTAGGTCCTTCACTATATCTCCAGCCTGTTTTTGTTATTTATTTGAGAAAAAGTCTCAGTAGCTAAGTTGCCCAACTGGAACTTGAACCTGCTGTCCTCCTGTCTCAGCCTTCCTAAGTGCTGGAATCACAGGCCTGTATCAGCAGCCTAGCTGTTGCTTTGCTCATATGTGCCTGCCATTTGTTAGTCATATTGTTTACTTTCATGATTTAGGGATGTGGGATGGGATTTTAAATAGATCATAGAGAAAATTCCAGTCTTCTCATTTCTTTATAAGTTCTGGTGCTGGGGATTTGAACCCAGGGCCTTCAAATTGAAGTACATATGAACTGCTTTTTTATGTTTGAGACAGAGTCTTGCTAAGTTGCCCAGGCTGAACTCAAACTTGCAGTCCTCCTGTTTCAGGCTCCTAGATTGCTGGAGTGATAGCCACCATGGCTAGTGAAAATGCGAGATTTGATTTGACTTGATTTGATTTTTTTGTGACAGGATCTAACTCTGTAGTCCAGGCTGCTCCTCAACTTACTATGTGGCCCTGACTGGACTCGAACTCACAGCAGCCCTGCCTTCGGTATGCTGGGATTATAGTCATGTGACACCATGCCCAGCCTATATGGTGCTGAGGAGTCAATTTAGGGCCTTGTGCTTGCTAGGCAAGTGCTTTAATCACCGTGTTATTCTTGCCCAGTGCCAGATTTTAAGGCAAATAATCTAGACTAGAATTAGAGTTGATGGGGCCGGAGAAATAACACAGAGGTTAAAGTCCAAGTCCCTGGATTTGATTCCCCAACACCACATAAACTAGGCATGAGGGTGCACGCCTGTAATCCCAGCACTCGGGACGCTGACACAGGAGGATTGCTGAGTTTGAGGTCTGCCTAGTCTACATAGTGAGTTCAGAGTCAGCCTGGACTCAGAGTCAGACCCTGTCTTAAAAAAAAAAGGGTTGGTAACACTTGATGGTAAAATGGCTAGTGAGTGTAGTGAAGCGTAGCCTTTTGCCATCCTTTTTTTTTTGTCAGTGAGTCGCTTTTCCAGAAGAACAACTCTTATGCAAAAGATGGCCATAGCCAAAGGAGCATTTGTTCTGTTTATCTTCTGTCATTTTTCTTTTATTCCATATGGGTATGTACTGATGGAACAGGCTTTTGTAGGCCGTTAAAGGAAAGGGCTTGGTTTTAGGAAGGATTCAACTGTGATATTATCAGAGGAGGAAAGTCAAGTGTGATATATTCAGCTTTTACAAGCCAGTTTCTCATAGTGAATTCTGAATATAACCCCTTGAAACAAGGAAGATTGAGCTGCAGGCATAACTCAGTGGTTAGAGCATTTGCCTAACAATTTGCCCTGGGTTGTTTCCCCAGCACCACATAAATTGGGTATTGTGATGCATAACTGTAATTCCAGTGTTCCAGAGGCTGAGGCAGAACTGTTGCTGTAAGTTCAAGGCCAGCTTGGGCTACAGAGTGAGTTCAAGATCAGCCTGGACTACAGAACAATATTCTGTTTTATAAAACAAAACAACAACAACAGCAACAAGAAAGAAGTAGGGAAAGATTATTTCCGTTGAACACAGACTCAGTCTGGGTGTGCTTAAAAAGATCATCACTGTCTTTAATCCTTGGAATACATGAAATACTGGTAATCAAATGTGGGGGTTTTACCACCACACAAGGGCCAGGGGAGAGGAAAGGTGAGCGTGTGGCTTGGCCTCCTCGTCCCAAGAGTACCAGGTCCAGCCAGGAGTCTGTCGAAGCAGGAATTCACTTTATTCAGGAAGTACAGAAGCTTATATAAGGTAGAGGGAGAATGTGGCAAGGAGGGGAGGGCAGGCAATCTGACGTGGTGTCCACATAAGCACGCGTTAAGCCAGTCAGTGAGATGTCCATGCAGGCAGTAACCGGGCACTCGCAACAATAGTATTAGGATCATGTATGGTCCACCAGGGCGGAAATGGCTTGGCCCAATCATCTCCCTTGGTAAACACCCGAGGTGGCCTCCACCAGGACTTCCGGTGGGCGACATCTTAGATATCACCCCACACTCAAAGAACCAGTATTGGAAGGATCAGTGATAAAGTTGTAGTCACCGTATGATTTTTTTTTTGTTGTTGTTCTGGGGTTCAAACTCAGGGCCTTCACCCTGAGCTTCACCCTGGGTTTGATTCCCCCACTCCTTTTGATTGTTTGAGACAGGGTCTCCTTAGGTCACTCAGGCTGCCCAGGCTTGACTGACACGTGTTGTCAGCCTCCTGAGTTTTGGCATTACAGGCTGCACCAGGCTTTGATACTTACTGTTTTTGTGAGTGACCACCTAGGAGTTTAAAGCCAGAGTGATAGTAGTGGTTGATAATGATGACAACTGATTTACGGCCTCACACACGTGTATACATATATATAAGTGAAGCATTTATAGGAAAAACATTGGCAGTCTTAGATAGAGAACACAGAGAATGTCTAAACACTAAGCTCTTATTTCTGTTTAACTTTTAATTTAATTTAATTTATTTATTTTTGAGATAAAGTCTCATTCTGTAGTCCAAGCTGGCCCTGGAACTCGCTATGTAGGCCCAGTCTAGCCTTGAACTCATAGCAGTCTTCCTGTGTTAGCCTCCTGAGTGCTGGATTTATAGGTGTATATCACCATGCCTGGTTTATGTGGTGCTGGGTAATCGAACTTATGACCTTGTGCTTGCTAGACAAATGTTCCAACACTGGGCTGTTCCTCCAGTCCTGTTTAACCCTTAATAATGACTTTTTATGGCGCTAAAACATGATTAATTCTCATTAAATTTTATCAGTAAAGCCAGATTAATTCAGACTTGACATACTTCAAGAGTTGTTCTTTTTCTTTCTTTTTTTTTTTTTTTTTGGAGATACAGTCTTGGTCTGTAGTCCAGGCTCATCTTGAACTCACTGCGTAGCCTAGGCTGGCCTTGAATATGCAGCAATCCTCCTGCTTTAGCTGCCTGAGTGCTGGGATTATAGACATGTACCACCTTGCCTGACACTTCAGTAGTTAAAATGTGTAATTTAAGGGCTGGAGAAAAAGCATGGCAGTTCGGGCTGGAGAAATGGTTCAGCGGTTCCAGTGCTAAGTCAAGTGCTGAGTACCTGAGTTTGATTCCCCAGCACCACATAAGCCGGGCCTGGTGGTGCATGCCTGTAATCTCAGCACTGGGCGGCTGAGGCAGGAGGATTGCAGTGAGTCCAAGGTCAGCCTGGGCTACAGAGTGAGGCCATGTCTCAAAAAAAAAAAAAAAAAAAAAGAGCATGGCAGGTAGAGTGCTTGGCTACCAAGCTCATGTCCCTGAGTTTGGTTCCCCAGTACCACATAAACCAGGCATGCCTTTAATCCCAGTGTAGAAGTGTGAGGCATGAGGATTGTCATAAATTCAAGGCCACTATGGGTTACATAGTGAATTCAGGACCATCCTGGTTTATAGAGTGAGGTCCTGTCTCAGGAAAAAAAAAAAAAGTGTAGTTTAAGCTAGACCAGCGTTGCAGGCCTGTAATCCTGGCACTTTGGGAGGCTGATATAGGAAGATCGCAAGTTTGAGTCCATCCTGGGCAACCTAGCAACTTGGTGAGACCCTGTCTTAGATAATAAAAAGGGTCTGGGGGTGTAGCTTATTGTGAAAATCCTAAGTTCAGTCAATCCCCAATACCATGGAAAACAACCAAGCAAACAAACAAAAATAAAACCTCATCTACTTGTAGTTAACATGATGACTTTCTATTTTTCTCTCTTTAGGTTAATATTTCAGAAAATTATGGGTAATGGGAAATATTTTAAAAATCTGGGGCTGGAGTATATAGCTCAGTGGTTAAAGCACTTTTCTAGTGTGTGAAAGGCCTTGATTCCCCAGCACCACATAAAAATTAGCCAGGTACTCATCTGTTATCCCAGCACTCAGGAAGCAGGAGGAATGCTGTGAGTTTGAGGCTAGCCTGTGCTGCATAGTGAGCTCAGGACCAGTGTAGACGAAAGAATGAGACCCTGTCTCAAAAAAAAAAAAAAAAACAAAAATAAAACAAAATACTTACAAATTATACAGGATGCTTATTTTTTAATTTTTAAATTTTATTTGACTTATTTATTTTTAAGGTACTTGGACTTGAACCCAGGGCCTTTGCTTTGAGCTACAACATTTTATTGTTTGCCTTAGATAGAATCTCACTGACTCTCTCTCTTGTCCAGATGGGGCTCAAATTTCTGTCCTTCCTACCTCATCTTTCCAGAATGGTAGGACGACAGGCCTTTGCCACCAGTCCCAGCTGTTTTTTTTATTTTCATTTTAAAATTTTTTCCTGGGACAGAGTCTTGCTCTGTAGTCCAGACAAGTCCTGAACTCACTGTGTAGCCCAGACTAGTCTCAAACTCACTGCAGTCCTGCCTCAGCTTCCTGAGTGCTGGAATTTCAACTGTGTGCTACCATGATGCTGGGGAATCTAACCTAGGGCCTTGTGCTTGTTAGGCAAATGCTCTAACCCCTGAGCTACGCCCTTAGCTTTTTTTTTTTTTTAAACCAAATTAGAAACAAGGGAATGTGAGAATAGAAACTATTTAGGGCTACAAAAAACAAAACAAAACAAAAACAAAGTTGCCCTGTGTGAACACATACTGTAATTCTATGGAGGCATCAAAATGAAACATTTGTAACATGGTTATCTGTTTTTAGAGAAAGGCTGGGATTGGTATGTGTGTGAAGGTTTTCAGTATATACTTTATCAACAAGCAGAAGCTCTGAAAACCCTTGGCGTGTCTCCAGAATTAAAGGTAAGGCCATATTTTTCCTTTTATTTTGTTGGAAAAGCGAAGTTTACTGTGGAACTTAGCAGAAATCAGGAATGACAGTAGGACTTTGCCCCTGATCAGTAGTATAGTCGTGTATGTGTTAATTATTTTCTTTCTATGAGCTTTAATTTACTTAAAAAGAAAGGGACTCAATGAAGTGATCTTTAATATTCTTTTCTAATCTCTCTCGTTATTTATTTATGACAGGATCTTGCTCTGTAGCCCAGGCTGGTCCCGATCACATTATGTAACCCAGGCTGGCCTTGGACTCAGGGCAGTCCCCCTGCCTCAGCCTCCCTAGTGCTGGGGTTATAGGTGTGCACCACCATACCTGTCTTGATGTGGTTCTGGGGAATCAAACTGAGGGCTTTGTGCTTGCAAGGCAAGTGATTTAACTGTTCTGCCATGCCTCCAGTCATCTAATCTTTCTTTTTAAAATTAATTATTTAGAGATGGTCTTGCTCTGTAGTCCAGGCTGGTCCTGAACTCACTATGTAAGCCTAGGCTGGCCTTGGATTCATGGGCAATCCTCCAGCCTCAGGCTCCTTATTGCTGGGATTACAGGTGTGTGACACCATGCTCAGCTTTATGTGGCGCTGGGGAATCAACTCAATGCATTAAGCTTGCTAGGTAAGCACGCTGTGCCACTCCTCCAGCTTCTCCTTTTCTAATCTCTCAGACTATAAAATTTATTTATTTACTTTTCTTGAGACAACATCTTCCATTGTAGCCCAGGCCAGCCTGATCTCACTGTGTAGCCCAGGCTGGTCTCAAACTCAAAACAGTTCGCCTGCCTCAACCTCCCAAGGGCTGGGATTACAGGTGTGCACTACCCGGCCCAGTTTGTGGGGTACTGGAGAACTGAACCCAAGGCCATGAGCTTGCTAGGCAAGCACTCTAACCACTGAGCCACACCCCTGTCTTATAACCTGTAAGACTATAAAAGGACTTATTCCACTGTGCTCAATGGACCAGGCTTATAATCTCAACATTCTGGGAAGCTGAGGCAGGAGGATCACAAATTCCAGTCCTGCATGAGCAACGTCACAGCTTAGTGAGGCCCTGTCTCACGTAAACAGTAAAAAGGAGGCTGGGGACATAGCTCAGAGTAAGTGCCCTGGTTTAATCCCCAGCACTAGAGGGAAGAAAAGTGGGAATTTATTCCCTGTTTGCCATATACGTGGTATTGTAAAGGTAATTTACCTTAAGAAAAAGTGGCTAAAATACATTTAGGTAGAAGATACTACATAAAGTACAAGAGATTCTGCGGTTTACATGGGTTGTGTATTTGTTTTGGTTTATGTTTTTGAGACAGGGCTCAGACTGGTCTGGAAATCACAGCAGTCCTCAGCCTCCTTAGTGCTGGGATAACAGGTGTGTGCCACCACACCCAGCTTAGTGGTGTTGGGGAATTGTGTTCAGGGCCTTGCCCTCCTGTAAGCGCTTTTAACTGTTTGCTATTCCGCTCAGTCCGAGTCCGTGTATTTGTATACCTGAGTCACTACTCATTCTGTTCTTTCTGCCTTAGAATGAAGTTTTACATAGGTTTTGGAAGCGTTACCTTATGAAGAGTAAGCAGGCATATTGTGAAAACCCAATTTATACCACTGGAAGGAAAGCTAAGGTAAGTTCCAAGTCCAAAAAATTAGGCTAAAGGATATGTAGTAGCCGGGCCTGGTGGCGCAGGCTTGTCATCCCAGTACTCTGAGAGTCTGAGGTGGGAGGATCTCAAGTTTGAGCATAGCCCGGGCAACACAGGGACTTAGTAAGACCCTGTCTCAAAATCAAAATTGAAAAAGTGATGGGGATGTACCTCAGTGTGAAGGCGCTGGGCTCAACTCCCACTACAACAAACAAAAGTGAAAAAGGGCTGGAGGAATGGCTCAGCGGTTAAAGCACTTGCCTGACAAGCACAGTGTCAAGCGCTAAGTACCCAAGTTCGATTCCCCAGCACCACATAAGCCAGGCATGGTGGTGCACACCTATAATCCCAGCACTTGGAAGGCTGAAGCAAGAGGATTTCTGTGAGTACAAGGCCAGCCTGAGTGCCATAGTGAGTGCAGAATCAGCCTGGGCTGCAGAGTGAGACCCTGTCTCGAAAAAGAAAAGAAAAGAAAATGTGTAGTGAGATGTAGAAATGAAGGTGGAATGCTGGGAATACAGCTCTGTGTGAAGTGTCTGCCTAGCAACTTGGGGCCCCTGTATTCAACCCTGCAAGTCTCATAGTCTCAGCTACTCAGTAGGCTGATTCAGGAAGATCATTTGAACCCATGAATTTGAGTTCTGCCTGGGAAATCTAGTGAGACTACATCCACAAATGGGGAGTGGTAGCAAAAAGAAGTTGGGGCTTGTGACCAGTGTGAGTCTTAGAATTTTGATGGTTCTCAGAGAATTTTCAGCAAGAAGGCTTCCAATCTACTTCTGAAAACCAGCTCCTTGATTTAGATGTTGGGATGAATGTTAACTTCTTACTTGACGGGTTAAAACACAAGATGCTGGGCCTGGTGGCACTGTCCTGTAATCCCAGCATTCTGGGAAGCTGATTCATGAGGATTGCACAGCTTAGACAATTTAGCAAGACTCTGTTTTCTAAAATAAAATCATAATTAACAATGGGCTGAGAATGTAGTTCAATATGAAAGCCCTGGGCTTGATCCCCATTATCAGAAAAGAGAAAGTATATATGTATGTGTATATATGTGACAGGATATCTTTCTGTCTTTCTTCCTTTTTTTTTTTTTTTTTTTGAGACAGGGTCTTGCCCTGTAGCCCAAGCTGGTTCTGAATTCACTATGGAGCCCAGGCTGGCCTTGGTCTCACAGCAATCCTCCTGCCTCAGCCTCCTGAATCCTGGGAAGATTTCTTTCTTTAAATTTATTTACATACCACCTTCCTTTCCCCTTCCCATCCTCTTCCCCATGCCTTGCCACAGTGTTGTGACAGGATTTTCTGATAGCTTTAGTGTCTAGGATGATGCTCTGTTTTTTTTTAAGTCTTTTATTAGCATGTATGTGTGCAGTGCATAATAATAACAATCAGCTTGAGAAATGGCTGTATTTATACATCACATCTGATAATTTTTACTTCCCTTTCCCCTCCCCCACCCTTTACCTTGTCCTTCTCATTATCCAGAAAGTCTGTGTTCCTTCTTTATTCCATCTCTCCTTTACATTTTTTTTTTTTGAGACATGGTCTCACTCTGTAATCTAGGCTGATCCTGAACTCATTGTATAGCTCAGACTGGCTTGAACTCTTGGCAGTCCTCTCGAGTGAGCACCATGCCCGGTTTAGGTGGTGCTGGGAAATTGAACTCAGGGCTTTGCACTTGCTAGGCAAGTGCTCTAACTGCTGTGCGATTCCTCCAAATTGTCTGTTATGTTTTTATGTTTTTTTTATATTGGAGAAACCATATGGTATTTAGCCAATTGTGTCTGATTCATTTCACTAAGCAAAATGGTCCCAAGATGCATCTATTTTCCTAAAAATGATTCAAATTTATATTTCTTTATGGCAGAATAGTACTCTGTCGTGTAAGTATATCACATTTTTTTTTGGGGGGGGGGGGTAAGGTCTTGCTCTGTAGCTCAGGCTGGACTCACCGTATAATGAGTACTGAGATTATAGGTGTGCGTCACCATGCCCAACTTATGTGGTGCGGGAGAATTGAACACAAGGCTTTGTGCTTGGTAGGCAAGTGCTTTAGCTGCTGTGCAATTCCTCCAGCATATATCACATGTTGATCTTCATTCATTGATGGCCATTATTGACTGCTTCCAAGATCTGTCAGTTACAACTTGTGCTGCTATAAGCACGAGTATGCATGTATCACTCTTGTATGATGACTTTAAGTCTTTTGAGCAGATGTTCAGCTGGGTGAAATGGGATATCTATTTTCAGGGTTTTTTTTTTTTTTTCCTTGACAGAGTTTGGCTCTGTAGTCCATGCTGACCTCAAACTCAGGGCAATCCTCCTGCCTCAGTCTCCTGAGTGCTGGCATTGCAGGTATGCACTACCATGCCCAGCTTATGTGGGGCCATGTTTTTGCTGAGCTACAGTCTAGTCCTTATTTTCAGTTTTTTTGAGGAATCGCCATTCTGCTTTTCATAATGGTTCTAGCAGTTCACATTTGCATCAGCAAAGGGTTCCTTTTTCTCCACAACCTCACTGGCATTTGTCGTTGCACCAAAAAGCCAAGAGGGCCCTGTACTCAGGCCTGCACACGGGAGCCCTGGGCCAGCCCCAGAAAGAGGGGAAGGGCTCAAGCTCACAGTGGCTCCTGTGAGTGGTCCTTAGTGAAAGGCAAAGACGCAGAGGTCTGGTGATGTGAGGCACAGCAGGGATCTGGGGCCAGAGCTTGCTGGCCTTGCAAGAAGTTGACTCCGTAATCCTCCATCTGGAATGTTCGCCACAACCCACGTGCAGCCTCTTGCC
Organism: Ctenodactylus gundi; assembly: GCA_004027205.1. Lineage (NCBI taxonomy): Eukaryota > Metazoa > Chordata > Mammalia > Rodentia > Ctenodactylidae > Ctenodactylus > Ctenodactylus gundi. The sequence goes on from PVKB01001976.1 coordinate 139,452, forward strand.
ACAATTCTGCTGAGCTTTGCTGCACACCACTTAGTAGAATCATGAGAGGGTCTGACCACTTGGAAGAACGCCTTCTTAAACTGTTTTGCAGCCCTTAGGCCAGTGAGATCTGGCATGTTCCTGGCAAATGAAACACCTGCACAGTCACAAAAAAGAACCAGCCATTCTTACTAGAGTTAGATGGACCCTTAGTATTGTTTTGTTTTGCATTTCTCTGATGGCTAAAAGTGCTGAACATTTTTTCATATATTTATTGACCATTTGTACTTCTTTTGAGAACTGTCTTATTTACTACAGTTGTCTGTTTTTTTGATTGGGTCTTTTATTTTGGGGAGGGTGTCCTGTTTTTTTCAGTTCTTTCTTTATTCTAGATAATAGTCCTCTGTCTGAGGAATAGCTGGCAATTTTTCCATTTCATTGGTTCGCTCTTTACTCTGTTGATTGTTTTTTTTGCTGTGCAGAAGCTTTTTGATTTGACATAATCCCTTTTGTTAATTCTTGGTGTTAATTCACGCGCGTAAAGCAGGAACACGAAGCACTTGGCTCTTTACAGGTGTATTCTGAGACAGGTGTTAGATTTCCAAGGGGAAATGTCAAGTGTGTCTTGAGAAGCACAAGACTACCATTCAGGAGAGAGATCTAGGATAGAGATAGAAATTTTAAAAACTGACAGTTTATACTATGATCAGCATATCTAAAGTGCCATTGTTTATAGCTCACCATTATTTTTGGTTTTCCTAAGGAAGAAATTAATGCTGTAAATTATACCACGACATTCATGCTGTAAGTTAATGTGTGGCACTGATGGTAAAGTATAAGTCAACTTCAAGGTGTGAAAAAATGAAAAAGTATATTTTAAATTTTTTTAAATAAAAAGGGCTAGAGGAGTAGCACAGCAGTTAAAGCACTGGTCTAGCAAGCTCAAGGTCCTGGGTTAGATTCCACAGCACCATATACGCTGGGTGTGGTGGCTCATGGCTGTAATCCTAGCTTTCAGGAATCTCAGGCAGGAGGATTACCATGAATTTGAAGCTAGCCTGGGCTATGTAGTGAGTTCAGGACCAGCTTAGACTACAGAGTGAGACTCAGTCTCAAAAATAAATAAATAAATGTAGGATTAGGGCATACCTCAGTGATTAGAGTATTTTCCTAGAATGCACAAGGCCCTGGGTTCAATTCTCCAGCACCACATAGAAATTAACTGGGTGTGGTGTGAACACCTGTTGTCCTAGCACTGGGGAGACTGAAGCTGGAGGGTTGCCTTGAGTTCTGGGTTAGGCTAGGTCATGCAGTGATTTCAGAGCCAACCTGTACTATATAGAGCAAGACCCAAACAAGCAAATGAAAAAGCATTCAGACTAGTTGAAGCTGGGCCTAGTGGTACAGGCCTATAATCTCATCACTCTGGGATTACGAATTTGAGTCTAGCAGGCAACTTTGCAACTTAGAAAGAACTTATCTCACAATCAAAAGTAAAAATGATAAGCTAGGTGTGGTGACTCCTACCTCTAATCCCCGGACTCAGGAGGCCAAGGCAGAATTGCTGAGATCAAGGTCAGCCTAGTCTAGATCAAGACCTTGTCTGGAAAAAAAAAAAAGTAAAAAGGAGCTGGGAGTAAAGCTTGGTGTACAGGTCTGGGCTCGATCCCTAGTGTCACAAAAGAAAGTTGATATCACCAAAGGGTGAAACACAGAGGAACCAGACAGAGGTGTGGGCCTCTAATGTGTTATGGTGTTTAAAATAAAAGAGGAACTGGCACAGAAGTTGCAGGAATGGCTGGGGACTTAAGGGGACAACTGTGAGGTGGCATTTCTGAAAGTAAGGAATTGACGTACTTCAAAAAGAACAGTGAAAAGCTGTGATTTATTTGTGCGCACATGCTTGCTGCGGTGAAACCTGAGACCCTCACCACGTGGCACACCTTCAGCCCTTTTAAAAAAATTTTTTTTACATCAGGACTCACTGTGTCACTAAATTGCCCGGGTTGGGCTTGAACTTGTGATCTTCTGCCTCAGCCACTTAGAGCACAGAGATGACAGGCCTGCACCACCAGGCCCGGGTAGCTGTGATTATTGCTGCAGTGAAATCAGGAAGGAGGGCTGTGGATTGTTAGGAGACTGTGAGGCTTAAAGCTTGAATAGCATCTAAGATACCCCGAGAGGAGAGAAGATAAGAGAGAAGAGGCGAGGCAGCAAATCCAGCCTTTTGGTTTGTGTTACTTTTTGGTATTAGATATGGAACCCGAGGCCATCACACTGAGCTGCATCCCTGGCCCATCCATCCATTCCTCCATCCCTCTATTTACTTACTTATTTATATATTTTAAGACAGGGTCTTGCTCTGAGTCTAGGCTGTCCTGAACTCACTACATAGCCCATGCTGGTCTCAAACACATAACAGTTCTGCCTCTGCCTCCCAGTGCTGGGATTATAGGCCTGTACCACTTCGCCCAGTTTTTGTGGTGCTGAAGAATCAGACTCAGGGCCTTGTGCTTGCTAGACAAGCACCTTAACCACTGTGCCATTCCTCCAGCCCTATTCCCTAAACTTTTGGCTTAATTCTCTTATAGGCTTCTTTTTTTGAAATTTCCGTTTTAGTATTCATTCCCAGAATAGTTTTCTTCAGTTCATGAAGACCCAGGTCTTTACATGGCCTACGGTGGCAGTTGTGGGGCAGTACCAGCAGGTCTCTGTTGGGGTGGGGATGTGGGTCCCTCTGGGCTGCATGAGAATGATTCCTAACCACCTTGCTGTGTCGACACAGCTCACACAGTAGTGGAGCTTCACGTAGAGCTGGGAAACTCATAAGCATCGAAGACATTAGCTTAAGAAATGTCCCTGACAGCAGCAGTGCCTGCTGTGTTTCAGATGACAAACTCCTTAGTGGCCTTATCCTTAGGCACGCAGCCAGCAAACAGGCTGCATGTGACGTGGCTCTTTTTCGCACTACTGTTGTTGCTTCTTTTTTGGTTATCTTGGAAACGAGGATTTGAAAGAGCTCTTATAGTCTTCTTAAGTAACTTTTTTTTTTTTTTGAGGCAGAATCTTGCTCTGTGTCCCAGGATGGTCCTGAACTCACTATAGAGCCCAGACTGGCCTTGGACTCACAGCAGTCCTTCTGTCTCAGCCTTTAAGTAACTCTTACATCCCTGTGATAAGATCGAGTTTCTTTACGCACAGGGCTGAGAACATGGCTTTTTGACTCAGTTCTCCCATGTCTTGTCAGCTAACGAGGTTACTGTAATCAGCATCATGACCTTTTCTGATGATACTCTCTGACAACCATTTTATTATTTATTTATTTATTTTTGAGACAAGGTTTTGCTCTGTAGCCCAGGCTGGTCCTGAATTCACTATGGAGCTCAGGCTGACCTTGGACTAAAGGCAGTCCTCCTGCCTCAGCTTCCCAAGTGCTGGGATTACAGCCTTGTGCCACCACCCCTTGTTTATGTAGTGCTGGGGAATTGAACTTGGGTACTTAGCACTTGACTTAGCACTTGCTAGGTAAGCACTTTAACTGCTGAACCATTCCTCCAGCCCTTCTTTTTAAGGTAAAATCTTGCCCAACAGTCCATACTAGTCCTGAACTCACTGTATAGTCCAGCTGGCCTTGAAGTCATAGCAGTCCTCCTGCCTCAGTCTCCTGAGTGCTGGGGTTACAGGTGTGTGCTGCTACACCTGGAAGATCACTGTTTTAGTAGTGCATATATGACAGTTGGGCGAGGTGACATACAGGCCTGTCATCCCAACACTTTTGGGGGTCGAGGCAGGAGAATCTCAAGTTTGAGCTCTGTCTAGTCAATTTAGCAAAACCCTATCTCAAAATCAAAAGTAAAAAAGGGGCAGGGGATAAAGCTTGAGATGAAGGCCCTGGGTACTGTCTCTAATAATATAAGTCAAAAAAAATCCCTATAGAAAAGTAATTTAGGGGGGGTAGGGTGGGGAGGAGGGAGGGATGGGAGGGTAGAAGGAGGGACAGAAAGAAAGTGGGAGAGCCCTTGTCACCTTTGACAAGATACATATGTGCACAAAATGCACAACTCCATTGTAAACCTTAAATTTTGCATGTATACATATCAATAAAATGGGAAAAAAAGAAAAGTAATTTAGAAAGACGGCACAATAGAATAAATAAGGAGTTAGAGAGAGGGAAAGGGAAGACAGGGCAGATAGGAGAATGGAATTAGCAAAAATACAGTGCACTTCCCATAGTCATGTTGAAAGAAGCGAACGAGCACATTGGAGTTTTTTTGTTGTTTGTTTGTTTGTTTGTTTGTTTGTTTGTTTTTTGAGACAGAGTCTCACTGTGTAGCCCATGCTGGTTCTGAACTCATTATGGAGCCCAGGCTGGCCTGGGACTCACAGCAGTCCTCCTGCCTCAGCTTTCCTAGTGCTGGAATAACAGGTATACATTACCACGCCCAGCTTATGTGGTGCTAGGCAATCAACTCAGGTACTTAGCGCTTACCTAAGTGCTTACAAAGCAAACTCTTTAACCACTGAACCATTTCTCCAGCCTGAGATTCTTTTTTTCTGCGACAGTCTCTCTCTCTGTAGCCCAGGCTGGTCCTAGACTCACTGTGTAGCCCAGACTGGCTTTGAGCTCATGGTAGTCTTCCTGCCTCCACATCTGAGTGCTGGGGTGACAGTCGTGTATCACCTCGCCCTGCCCTCTTGCTGTATTTGTGATGGTCAGGAATTACTTAAGTTCAGAGAAATTAACTTCTACATCCCTGTGCACCAACTGTATGTATATTATTGTAGAAACAGGCTTTGCAAGATAATGTACATCATCTGGACTGGGCCAGTGAGCCTGAGCTGCTGGCTGGGGCCACCTACCCTTCCTGTGTAGAAAGCGGCGTGGAGTGCCCATCCGACACTCAGACCCCCAGCCCCTACACCACCAGGTCGTCGCACTCAGGTAAACATGGGAAATAAACTGGGGAGAATTTTCAATTTGACACTGCATCTTCAAACTCTTATATTCCTATCTCCTGATGGTCTGGGGAAGAGAATTTGGCCTGGCAAGGAAGAGTGGCTTACTCTGTCATAGTGAAAAGAGAAGGGCAAGTTAAATCTCAATGCAATTCTTATATATTTTTCTATATTTATTTTTTTGACACAGGGTCTTGCTCTGTAGTCCAGGCTGGTCCTGAGGTCACTGTGTAGCTCAGGCTGGCTTCAAACTCACAGCAGTCCTCCTGCCTCAGCCTCCTGAGTGCTGGGATAACAGGTATACTATTCCTCCAGCCCTCAGTGCAATTTTTAAAAAAAGGACGCTTTGTCTCAACTGTACACAGTAGTACAGGGCTATCTTCCTAGCCCACTGGGAGACTAAGACAGGAGGATCACAAGTTTGAGCCCAGGTTGGATAACTTAGCAACTTAGTGAGACCTTATTTCAAAATCAAAACTTAAAAGTGGACTGGGGCTTGCTGGGATCATAGCTCAGGGTTAAAGCTCTTGCTTGGCAAGCATAAGGCCTTGATTTGATCCCCCAGTACCTCATAAGCTGGGTGTGGTGGCCCATACCTATAATCTCAGCACTGGGGAGATTGAGGCAGGAGGATTGCTATGAGTTGAGCCCAGCCTGGGCTACATAGTGAGCTCAGGATCAGCCTGGAGTACATAGAAAGTGAGACTCTTGTCTCAAAAAGAAAAAAAAAGAAAAAAATTCTTTTAACTTTGTCATGTAAGAAATACACAAAAGTCAAAGTAATATACATATGCCCAGGCCTGGGGATGTAGCTCAGGGTTATAGTGCTTGCTTAGCATGCACAAGGCTTTGGGTTCGATTTGCCAGCATCACATAAGCTGGGTGTTGTGACACCCTTTTGTAATCTCAGAACTTGGGAGGCTGAGGCAGGAGGATTGCTGTGAGTTTGAGGCCAGCCTGCACTACATAGTGAGTTCAGGACTAGCCTGAACTATAAAGTGAGCCTCTACCTCAAACAAACAAAAAATTTAGCCGTGTGTTGTGGTACAAACCTGTAACCCCTATACTCAGAAGGCTGAGGCAGGATTGCCATGAGTTTGAGGCCAGCCTAGGCTACGTAGTAAGTTTAGGACCAGCCTGGACTACAGAGTGAGACCCTGTGTCAAAATAAATAATTTAAAAATGATAATATGCCCAGTTTCAAAGCATAAAGCAAACTCAGTAAAATCATCGTATTACTTATGTGACTACTTTCTGATTTAACTCTAAGTTAAAATAGATAAGGGGTTTGTGGAATGATTCAGAGCTTCTCTTTAAAGTATTTATTCACTAGGGCTGCAGGAATAGCTCAGCAGTGCTTACCTTGAAAGCTCAAGGCGTGGAGTTAGATTCCCCAGCACCACAAAAACTGGGCATGGTGGTGCATGCCTCTAATCCCAGCACTTGGGAGGCTGAGGCAGGAGGATTGCCATGAGTCCAAGGCCAGTCTGGGTCTCCTGGTGAGTTTAGGACCAGCCTGGACTGTAGAATGGGACCCTGTCTCAAAAAAAGAAAGAAAGAAAAAGAAGAAAGTACTTATTCACAAAATTGAAGTACTTGGCAAAGTTATGCAATACTGAAATAATGAATCTAACATGGTGTTTATTTTTATTTTGGTAGTTTGTCTTGTTTCTTTTTGTTTTTCCAAATCAGAAGAAAATTTTTCTCAAAAGATGAATGGTCCCCATGTCAGATTTCTTGGAAGACATAACTGATTTGATAGTTTAAAAAAAAAAAAACTTTACAGCCTGCAAAAAAAGAAGTATTGACTTTAGCCAGTCATTGTGGCATATGCCTGTGATCCAAGTACTCAGGAAGCTGAGGCAGGAGGATTGCCATGTGTTTGACGCCACCTTGGGCTACGTAGTGAAGTCAGGACCACCATGAACTATGGAGTGAGATCCTGTCTCAAAAACAAAATCACTATTTTACCACTTTTAGTTGTTTACTTTAAGATATGGTCTTCAGTGAGTTGCTACATTGCCCAGACTGAGCTCTAACTCTCAGTCCTCCTGCCTCAGCCTCTCAGAGTAGTGGGAGGACAGGCATGTTCCACCACACCTAACATTTAAAATTGTTTTGTAAATAAAAATTCTTGTACTTTTTTATATGTTCTTATAATTCCAGTAGTTCTCCAAGTCTCATCATGAAAAATTTCTCCTCCAAAAATATAGATTGTTATCCCCCATGTTGTATTTATAAGAGACATTTTCAGCTCTAGCGTCCATGTCCATGTCATGTGCTCGTATTTCGTCCTGGTTTCTGGTTTGTGATTATAGCTGTTGCATTCTCACTGTGGAAGATTAAATCTTGGTTCTCTCACATGTGTTCCCTGCCTCTCCTCCCCTCATAGTCACCAGGACATGTTGGTGCATTTCTCATCCTGTCTTTCCAAAAGAATTGGAATCTCACTAGATCAGTATTTGGTTCCTAAATGATTTTATGTAAGTGCTATTTAAAACTGAAGCATGTCACTTACTGTAATTAGTTTTTTCTATCTATCCTTTGGTTTCTCCAGAGTGTAATACTGTTTTATTTGCTTAGGTTTGTTTGTTACTAATTTATAATTTATTATTATGATGATTAGTAGTAGAAGTAGTATTTTTTTCTAGTCCTGGAGTTTGAACCTAGTACCTTTGCACTGAGCTGTATCCCCATCCTACTTTTTTAATTTTCATTTTCAGACAAGATTTCACCAAGTTGTTAAGAAGCTCAGACTGGGCTCAAACTTGCAATCCCGGTGCCTAAGCCCCCCAGAGTGCTGGGATTCCTGACTTGCCCATAACTGGTTCCAGCTGGTTATATTTTAGAGAACCTCAGAATTATTATCTTGAAATCTTTTCCCCTAAGCGGATCAGATCACTTGGTGGAATCCCCTGTCTCTTTTTGATTTTTTTTTTTTTTTGAGACAGAGTCTTGCTCTGTTGTCTAGGCTGGTCCTGAATTCACTTCAGAGCCCAGACTGGCCTTGGACTCATGGCAATCCTCCTGTTTCAGCCTCCCGAGTGCTGGGATTACAGGCGTGCACCACCACGCCCAGCTTAATCCCCTGTCTCTTGCTAGGGAGTATATCTCCCTGGCCCCATGTCAGGGACCTGGGTGGGAAGAAGGCTGGAGGGAGAGAGAGTTTGTTGCAATATTCAGCATGCACACTTTCACTGATTCTCCAGTTCTCAGCTCTCAGCTATGCAGGTAGCCAACATACCCTGTTCTAGAGATACTTCATTCTGCCTTCTCCAGTAAAGAAATTGAGACAGGAGTTCGTTATCTAGCTATTTTTCTTTCTTCTTCTTTTTTATCCCCCCCTTGGTACTGAGGATCTAGCCCAGGGCTTTCCTATGGGACTTCATCACTGGCCCACTTTTGATTTTTAAAACCCCCCCAGCAAGCTTCTTTTTATTTTTTTCCAACTAATTTTTAAATTTAATTTAATTAATTTTTTTTGAGATAAGGTCTCACTCTGTAGCTCAGGCTGGTCCTGAACTTATTATGGAGCCCAGGCTAGCCTTGGACTCACTGTACTCCTCCTGCCTCAGCCACCCAGCACTGGGATTACAGGCGCATACCACCACACCCGATTTATGTGGTGTTGGGCAAGTACTTTAACCACTGAGCCATTCCTCCAGCCCCTCAACTAAAAATTTTAAATAAATTAACATTTACTGATGATTGTAGTGGGCTAGAGACTGAGACTCTGTCTCAAAATAAATAAATAAATAAATAATGATTGGGGGTTAAAAGTCAAGTGCTAAGTACCCGAGTTCGATTCCCCAGCACCACATAAGCCGGGCGTGGTGGCGCATGCCTGTAATCCCAGCACTTGGGAGGCTGAGACAGGAGTATTGCTGTGAGTCCAAGGCCAGCCTGGGCTCCACAGTGAGTTCAGGACTAGCCTGGGCTACAGTGTGAGAACCTGTCTAAAAACCAAAAACAAACAAAAATATTGATTGTTCTGATTCTGAGGTAAAAGGAAGAGCACCAGGCAAAAGCAGTAGACTTCCCAAGGATGTTTATGGTGCAGAAACCAAATTTCTATAGTAATTGAGAGTTCTAGTGTGAAAGGGTCTTGTTTCCATCTTTGTGTATTTTGTACCCCTTTGTACACTTTTAATATATCATCTAATCGAGGCAGGATCTCAGTAAGTTGCTAAATTACAGCCTGACATGGTGGCATTCTCCTGTTGTCTCAGTGCTTGTGGCTGAGGCAGGAGGTTTGCTGTGAGTTCAAGATCAGCCTGGGCTCCATAGTGAGTTTAGGACCAGTCTGGACTATAGAGCGAGACCCTATCTCAAAAAAAAAAAAAGAAAGAAAGAAAGAAAGAAAGGAAAAAGAAGAAAATGACTAAGTTGCCCAAGCCGGGTCAAATTTATAATCCTCCTGTTTTACTCTCACACAGTGCTGGGATTTCAGGCATGGACTGCCATGCCCAGCTAATTTTTATGTGGTGCTGGGGAATCTAATTCAGGCCCTTGAACACACTAAATGAGTGCTCTAACCTCTCACCTGCACCCCCAGCCCTCAATCTAAGTCTCTGTCATAGGAATAATCACTTACCATTGAGTGTTTGTACTTCTAAAACTTCTTTGCTATTACCTTTCTCTATGTTATTTGTCCTTGGGTTTATGTATTTTCAGTATCCCTTTATAATACTGTGTTGAGAGAGAGCAGAGGCTGTTTTCAATCTGCCATCTTACCTGAAAGTCTTTACATATTATAAGAATTATATTAAGATTTTCTTCCCATTTTATTGATATGTACAAGTGCAGAATTTAAGGTTTACAATGGAGTTGAGCATTTTGTGCACATACGTTTCTTGTCAAAGTGACAAGGGCTTTCCCACTCTCCTTTTGTCCCTCCCCTTACCCTCCCTACCCTCCCTTCACCCCCAAAGAATTGTATTAAGATTACATGTAAGAGTGGGCCGGGGGGCTGGAGGAGTAGCACAGCAGTTAGAGCACTTGCCTAGCAATCTCAAGACCCTGAGTTTGGCTCCCCAGTACAGCATAAACTTGGCATGGTGGCGTATCCCACCACTCGGGAGGCTGAGGCAGGAGGATTGCTGTAAATTGGTGCCAGCCTGGGCCACAAAGAAAGACCCTATTTAACTACACAAACAAAAGTGGACTGGGGATGTAGCTCAGTGCAGTGGTCCTTGTATAGTCCTTCCTCAACAAATACCACCACCACCACCCCCTCCCCCCCAAGAAAAAAAAAGCAAACAAACAAAATCTTCCTTTTCTCCCATAGAATCGGCATCTGTCTGTTCCGGGTCTCTTGATGGAGTCGAATACTCCGAGCGAAAAGACAAGGGTATTGTGAAGATGACAGTGCCGAGGACTCTTGCTTTCTGCGGCCTGTCATTGCTCTGGCAGAGGGAAGCCATTACTCTCTCGGATCTTTTGAGGTTGGTAGAACTTACCATATGAGCTAAGGAGCAGCCTTTGGATGCTTGAAGTTTATAAAAAGGCTTAAAATTAAGAAGGGACTGGAATGGCTGCATATCCAGAATTTAATTTCAAAGTCTGAGAAACATATTGCAGTTTAACAAGCCTTCCATTTTAGAAGAATAAGAGCAAAGATTCCCATAAAATGCTGTTATGTATACACATATATAATCTTAATATAGCCCTTATTACATGTGGACCTAGGCTTGTAATCCCAGCAGTTTGGGAGGCTGAGGCAGGAGGATCCCAAGTTCAGGCCCAACTTGAGCAATTTAATGTATTTAATTAGACCCTGTCTCAAAACCAAAGCCAAAAAATGGGCTAGGAGTTAGAGCTCAGTCAGAACAATGATCCTGAGTTCCATCCCTAGTACCACAAAAGAACAGTAATGTGAAGAGAAAAGTGACACTAAAGTACCTGAGGGGGAATATTAAATATTTTTTAAAATGAGGGGGTGGGCATGTAGTGGTTAGAGCACATGGCCCTGGGTTCAATCCCCAGCACCACATCAGAATTAGCCAGCTGGGGCCGGAGAATAGTTCAGCAGTTAAAGCACTTACAAGCACTAAGTATTGGAATTCGATTCCCCAGAACTACATAAGCTGGGTGTGGTGATGCAAACCTGAATTCTAGCACTCAGGAAGCTGAGGCAGGAGGATTGCCATGAGTTTGAGGCCAATCTGGGCTACAGAGTGAGCTTCCAACCAGCTAGACTACCGAACAAGATTCTGTCTCAAAAAAAAAAAAAAAAACAAAACCAATTTAGCCAACTGGGGAAAAACAAATTATTATGGTGGTGCAGGTCTGGAATCCTAGCACTCAGGAGGCCGAGACAGGACAGTTGCTGTGAGTTCCAGTCTGGAAAACGCTTTAATCTCTATGCCATTCCTCCAGCTCCAATAAGTAAGTATTCTATATTCTGATAAAACCCACTATTATTACCCAAAACACACATAAAGGAAGGGAAATACTAAGACACTTAATTCCTTTTATTTTCTTGTAGTACTGGGGATTGAACCCAGTCTTCATGCTCAGCTTATTTTTTATATTTTGAGATAGGGTCTCATTAAGGCTGGATCCCAACATGCAATCCTCCTGCCTCAGCCACCCATAGTGCTGGGGTGACAGGCCTTCACAATGGGGTGCAGCAAGTGAGACATTCTTACACACAACACTGTAATTAGTCAATTTCTTCACTATAAAATTTTGTAGGCTATCTCAAAAACCATAAATGCCTATTTTTCAAATAGATTCTTTCCATAGTTTTATTCACAAGTTTTCCTATTAACTTGTATTAACCTGTATTTCAGTTTATTCCGCACCAATATATTGTTCTTATGTAACTACTAATGACTGTTGCTAATGTAAAGATCATATGTTTATCTAAAAAAGATTTTCTTTTTTTTTTTTTTTTGAGACGGGGTCTGGCTCTACAGTCCAGGCTGGTTCTGAACCACTGTGAAGCCCAGGCTGGCCTGGAAGTCAGAGCAATTTTCATGTCTTAGTCATTTTGGGACAGGTTCTCTGTAAGTTGCCAAGTTGCCAAGGCTGGGCTCGAGTTCACAATTCTCTTTCCTCAGCCTTCCAGAGTGTTAGGATGATAGGCCTGTACCTCCAGACCTGTCACATGTAAGACTTAAAGAGCACAGATTTTGGAACTAGACTTCTGGCCCTGCCATATACTTGTTACATGACCCTGAGTCGTTGACTTAATTTGTCTCTGCTTCTGTCTCCTCTTTAGTAAAAACAAACAAACAAACAAACAAACAAAAAAGCTACTGCATTGGGCTGTAACAGCTCATAGTAGAGGAGCACTTAGAACTACCAAAGAAGAACTAATCAAGAAGCACTTAGTAAGAACTCAGCCCTCGCCACAAATTGTTTTTATTTTCATCATCACCATCATGATTGGCACCAGGCACTTTTATAAAATTAAGTGCTTCCAGTATATGATGCCAGTGTCTTTGAACCCAGCCACATGAGCCATATAACAAGGCCTTTCCCAGGTGTGAGTAAGTCTGGGTGCAGATGGTCCCATGATTCAGTGAATTTTCACAGTTGGAACTGCATCCTGCTCTCTCTGCCCTCCCTGGGTGACATCATCCTGTCTCAAGGGCTTTAATTACCACCTGGTTGCTGGTGACTCTGAGTGTCTCTCTCCAGCCCAGACTTGTCTGCTAAGGGCCAGGCCCCATGTGTTTGCCTGTGCCGCAGCCCGCTGGACACGACTTGGGCAGCTCTATGGTATCTGGGAATCAGCCTGACGAAGAGGCTCCCTGTAGTCGGAATCCTTTTCCAGTAGTCACTCACTTGCTTTATTTTGATTTTGATGAAGAGTCTCCCTCAGTTGCATCGTTGCCCAGCCTGGGCTGGAACTGGCGATCTTTCTGTCTCAGCCTCCCAAAATGCTCGTGTGACAGGCCTGTGCCACCGGGCTCAGGTTTCAGTGCTCTTTCTTAGCATTGCTGTGGACCGACCATGTTGCATCTATCCAGAGCCCTCAGAGCTGTCCTGGATTGCTTCTCCCAGGTGCAGTCATTCCTTACATCCTATCAGTTATACATCCCAGACAACACTCATGTTCTCCACTTCTCCGTTTCTGGCTCTCTGTCCCATCCCCTCCTGCATTCCTTAACAGTTTCCCAACTGAGCTGTAGGGCTGCAATTTTGTGTCATGCCTGTTCATTTTCCCTGTGATAATCAGAGGGCGCTTTCAAAAACAAATACCTAATGGAGTCTTAAGAGCTGCGAGCTGAGTTGGGGGGCTACATCCTACCTAGGGTGATTTGTAAGAGAGCGACAGAACCCCCTAGGTATCTGACATGTTGGAGGAAACATTTGTCTGAAACTCTGGGAGGATAAAAGAGTGTCAGATCCCACTCCATCACATTCTCTTTTTCTTCTTACCCCCTTTTCCTCTTTCCTCCCCCACCAAGGGGAGTATTCTGAAATGCCTTTGAGGAGATAGGATCTGAATGACCTGAAGGCTTTCTTTTGCTCTGTGGGGTAGACAAGTTTGGGAATAGTTCAGTTGCCTGGGGCAGTAGGAGAAGGGGCTGTCACCACTGACCCTTGGTCTCTTCTTTCAGACAAAGCTCTAATGCATAGGTTCTTAAGTTGGCTCTGGACCAGCAGCTTTGGCAGTACCTCAAGAGCTGGATTGAAGTGTATGTTCTTAGATTCATTCTAGACTTTTCTCTTTGATACCAGAGATTTAATGTAGGGTCTTCTCTCTGAGCTACTCCCTCAGCCCTACTTTATTTCTTTGTTTTGAGACAAATTCTTGCTAAGACACTATGTTGCTCAGGCTAGCCTTTAACTTGGTATCCTCCTGTCTCAGCCTCCTGAGTACTGAAATTATAGGCTGTTTCACCATTCCTGGTTAGAAACTATTGAATCAGAAACTCAAGGAGGAAAGGTAGAGCCTGCTTGCCTTGGTTTAATAGGCCCTCCAGAGGGTTCCTGTGGTTACTAAAGTTTGAAAATTGAAGCCAAACTTTGATAAAAATAGTTAAAGAACATTGATTTTAAGGCAGATGTTAGTCTAGCCAGAGTATTTACTCATTTATCTCAGGTTGGTTATATGGTACCCTCCTGTTTAAATCTTCCAACGGTATTCATAGTCCTTAGAATAAATTCATAACTCATCTCATCCGGAAAGGACCCTGTCTACTTAGCAATAATGATAATAAATAAAAACAACTAGCATTTACTCCCCATAGTCACTAACTGTTGTATTCAGTATGTGGTTCTAAGTGTTAGGCCTGGGAGATGCAGTTGAAAAACCCTATTGATCAAGTCCCAGCTTTCATGAAGTTCAAGACTAGAGGAGGAAGGTGGGCCAGGTAGTACAGGCCTGTAATCCCAGCTGTGTGGGAGGCTAAGGTAGGAAGATCACAAATTTGCACCCAGCCTGAGTAACTCAGCAATTTAGTGAGACCCTGTCTCAGAGTAAACAACCAAGAGGGACCTGGGGATGCTGGTCAGCCTATGTTCAATCCCCAGTACCACAAAACACATGCATCCAGAAAGACTATAGAAGGAAACATGAGCAATACATAAATAAGAAACTAACGAGACAGGAAAGTGCACTGCAGTCCAGGAGATGAGAGTAGGAAGATTCCACAGTGACTAGATGGCTCCTTGAGACTGGCCATTAGGGAAGGCGAGCCTTGGCTGCACCTTGAATGAAAGCAGAAACAGCCTAGTACGGCAGGTCAGGGGAGTGGTGAGTTCTAAGCCCCAAGACAGGAACAGGTGTGGGTACAGGGAAGGGCAGAAGGCCAGCAGGGTGGCTGGAGCAAGAGAATTGACAGGAGTGGAGGAGGGAAGCTGAGAGATCTAAGAAGCAAGGCATATGTAAAGCAAGTTAGGAATTAGGATTTTTCAAAAATTGAGGAGCCAGGCCTGATGGCACAGGCCTACATTCCCAGCCCTTTGGAAGGCTGAAGCAGGAGGATCACAAGTTTGAGTCCAGCCTGGGCATCTCAGCAACTTACCAAGACCTTCTCTCTAATAAAAAATAGAAAGGGGCTGGGGATGTAGCTCAGAACAGAGGCCCTAGGTTAATCCCCAGTACTGAAAAAATAAAATAATTGGGGTACCATTTATTTATGATAAAATTCATTCCTTACACGCTGGAGCGTTCAAGTGCTTGCCTAGTCAGTACTAAGTCAAGCTCTAAGTACCTGAGTTCGATTCGATTCTCTAGCACCACATAAACTGGACATGGTGGCACATGCCTGTAATCCCAGCACTGGGGAGGTCAAGGCAAGAGGATTGCTGGGATTGCTGTGAGTCCAAGACCAGCCTGGGTTCATAGTGAGTTCAAGACCAGCTTGGCCTGCAGAACAAGACCTGTCTCAAAAAAAAGAAAAAAATTAAATTCATCCCTTGAAGATGTATAATTTGCTGAGCATAGTGGCTCATGCCTAGAATCCTAGCTCCTTGGAATGCTGAGGCAGGAGCATCACAAGTGTGAGGCATGCATGGCCAACTTGACATTGTCTTGGAAAATAAAGACATAACCCAAAACATGCAGTTTAGTGGTTCTCAGTATATCTGCAGAGATGGGCAGCCATTGTTTCTCTCTACTTTCAAGACAAATGCAAACTCATCCCTCCAAAGGAAGACCCTGTGCCACTTGGACTCTGATCCATAAGGGACAGCAAACCACTGGCCATTGGAGCAGAAGAGACATGATCTGTTACCTGTCTATCTGTCTATCCATCTTTCTTTCTTTCCTTCTTTCCTTAAAGTCAGGGTCTCTATAGTTCAGGCAGGTCATAAGCTCACTGTGTAGCCTTAGCCTCCCGCACAGCTGGGATTACAGGCCTGTGCTACCTGGCTCAGCTTCCTCCTCTAGTCTTGAACTTCATGAAAGCTGGGACTTGATAATAGGGTTTTTCAACTGCATCTCCCAGGCCTAACACTTAGAACCACATACTGAATACAACAGTTAGTGACTATGGGGAGTAAATGCTAGTTGCTTTTATTTATTATCATTATTGCTAAGTAGACAGGGTCCTTTCCGGATGAGATGAGTTATGAATTTATTCTAAGGACTATGAATACCGTTGGAAGATTTAAACAGGAGGGTACCATATAACCAGTCTGAGATAAATGAGTAAGTACTCTGGCTAGACTAACATCTGCCTTAAAATCAATGTTCTTTAAATGTTTTTATCAAAACTTGGCTTCAACTACAGGCTGGCCTCGTACTCATGGTGATCCTCTTGCCTTAGCCTCCCAAGTGCTGGGATTGCAGGCATGTGCTGCCACGCCTAGTTCTGATTCATGTAATTAAAAGGTCATTCAGGGGCTAGAGGCATAACTCAGCAGCTAGTGCGCTTACCTAGCAAGCCCAAAGCTCTGAGTTTGATTCCACATCACCACATAAGCAGGGCATGGTGGCACACACCTGTAATACCAGCAGTTGGAGGCTAAGCCAGGAGGATTGCCTGGAGGTTGAAAACAGCCTGGACTAGCAAGACCCTGTGTCAAAAGTAAATAAAAAACAAATCAATAAATAAGAGGTCTTTTCATCAGCCAGAGGTGGGAAGTAGCTTATCTGAGGAGAAGGATGGAAACAGGGAGACTGGGCCATTTCTGTAACACTTGAGGCCCCAGATGATGGACCATAAGGGAAATGAAAAGAATAGGTGGGCTCAGAACCTGTTTTACAGGTGCTTAGACCTGGCTCTGATGTTGCATTTCTGATGTGATCTGCAACCAAGGACCAATTGATCAAATTTCTACTCCTTCACAGGTTTAAATGTTTAAAATAAAAAGTATTCTTTTTCTTTGTTTTGTTTTATTTGGTCTTCTTTTCCTTTTGTTTGTGTGTGTGTGGTACTGGGGATGAACCCTGAACTTTCTCCTCTATCCCAGCTCGTTTTAATTTTTGATTTTGAGATAGGGTCTCACTAAGTCTCTTAAGTTGCTTAGACTGAACTCAGACTGAGCCTCCCAGAGTGCTGGGATGACAGGCCTGTGCCACCAGACCCAATTCAGCAGCTGTTTTCTTCAAACTTAATGATGGACTCAAAGTATTTTTTCTCCTGGGTAGCAGATATGGTAATAAAATGTTGAGCATACAGGCGAGTTTCTTTCCCTCTGTATTAGTTACTTTTTCATTGCTGTGACTCGATACCTCACATATACAAATTAGAGGAAGAAAAGTTTATTCTAGTTTACAGTTTTGGAAGGTCACAGTCTATTCATGGGAAGTCAGCAACAGTGGAAGCATATGGTGGAGGTGGAGGCAGCTCTTCACAGCATTGCAAACAGGAAGCCAAGTCCCTGAAGGAAAGAAGGAAGCAGCATATACCCTTCCAGGTCCTGTCCTAGTGATCTGCCCTTCCAGGCTTAAGCCCCTGAATCCACCACACACCTGTAATCCAACACATGCCCATAATCCACTCTTTGAGATGAGGCCACCATTTCCTAACAGCACATGATTCCATAGATAATCCATACCATCTAAATACACAAAACTTTTGTAGGCCATCCAGACTCAAACCATAATATTCTGCCCATGGCCCCCAAAAGACTCATATCCACCTCCTCATGTAAAATGCATTTGGTCCCTCTCTCAGACTTGCCAGAGTCTTAATAGTTCTAGCACTCCTAAAAAAAAAAAAAACCCAAGTCTAAAGTCTCCTCTGAGACTAAGGCAAATTCTCAGCTGTGAGCTCCTATGAAAATTAAAGAAACGTTAAATACCTCCAACACACAGTGTCACAGGGTAACCGTTCCCATTCCAAAAGGGAGGAATAGGAGGATAGAAAGTAATTGGACCAAAACCAGTTCTAAATCCAGCAGGGCAAAGGTTAAATCCTGTAGCTCCATTAACTCCTGTATTTCTGTATCCCACAGTTGGGGTAAACTGTGGTGAGACGTGAGCTCCAGAGGGCTTGGGTAGCCTCACGCAGTAGCATTTCTGCTGCCTGAAACCTCCACCTTCTTTCCTTTGGGCTGAATCCATTCATGGCATGCAGCTTTTCTGAGCTGATGATCCATGCTCCTGGCTTCTCCAAAGTTTTATGGTTTCCGTTGCACCTTAGGCTTCTCCTTCACAACTTTATGCATTGTACTCCCAGGGCCATGCTGCCTGGCCTCCAAGACCTTCCTCTGAAATCTGAGTGGAAGCTTCCATGACCCCACAACTTTTGCGTTCTGCATGCCTAGAAAGCCAGGACCATGTGGGCATTGCTAAAGTCTGCCACTCTAATCCAGGCTGGTTCCTAATTACCTAATCTAGGCATGGTTCTTAAACCCTAGGGTACCTAATTGCCTCAAGTTGACATAATTTCTCTAGCAGTCACAACCCCATTCCTGGTACCATATGCTGTCTTTGTTACTTTTTCATTGCTGTCACTCAATACTTGATATGCACAAATTAGGGGAAGAAAAGTTCATTTTAGTTCACAGTTTCAGAAGGTCTCAATCCACTCATGGTCTTTTCATCTTGTGCCATAGCTGTTGTGGCCTTTGAGTATCTGGATTGCTGAACTCCAGGGAGCTGAACACTGGCAAATATTTCTCTTTTTTTTTTTTTTTTTGCCCCTGCAGGGAGCCCTGGGGTACTCTTCTCACAACAAGATCTTTTGCCTTTGTAGCATGTAATTAGTGAAATGTGGGGTCCTGCTGATTCTTGATACACCTTCATGACATCCTTTTTATAGTCCTGATTTCAAATACCTGGCTTCTTTTTGATGCAATGCTAGTCTCTTTAACAACCATATATATCTCTTACTCTAGACTGCAAACATTTTACATTTGTTTTCTCTGCCGTTTTCTCCTACCTTTTGCCATAGATTTGGCTAGAAGCCTCAAACAGTTCCCAAGTGACAGCCTGAATGTCAGACTGCCTTGAGATTTCCTTCTGCCAGATTAAGCAGTCCACCATCCTTAATCTCAGTTTAAGACTGTCTTAGTTACTCTTTGGTTGCTGTTACTAAATGTCCAACATGCACAAATTAGGGAAGGAAAAATTTAATTTAGCTCACAGTTTCAGAAGGTCACAGTTCATTCATGGGCAGCTGGCAATGGTAGAAGGACATGGTGGAGGCAGAGGTGCGGGCAGCTCCTCACAGCATTGCAACCGGGAAGCCAAGTCAAGTCCAGAGAGAAGGTCGGAAACAGCGTATATCCTTTCAGGTCTCATCCCAGTGATCCACTCGTTTTAAATTCAGACTCAGTATTTCACCCCTTCTAGGTTTAAGCCCCCACCACATCCCTATAATCCAATCCACATACCAATAATCTGTCTGCACACCTGTAATCATAGTCTGCTACATGCCTGTAATCTAATCCACACCACCAGACCTGGCCCCCATCTCTTAATAGCATATGGTTCCATTGATAATCCATAATGTCCAAATGCATGAGGCTTTTGGGGGACATTCCAAGTTCAAACCATAATACAGGCAAAGTCTCTGATTAAGTGTAAAATGCTAGCACATTTTTTGCCGAAGTGTAGCTAGCATATATAGTTTATTTATTTATTTATTTATTTTGAAACGGTCTCACTCTAGTCCAGGCTGGTCCTGAACTCACTATGGAGCCCAAGGTGGCCTTGGACTCAGCAGTTCTCCTGCTTCAGCTTCCCGAGTGCCATACATGGTTTTTAGACCACTTGCCAATACCATTTTCCTTCCCATCTGAGACTGCTTGAGCCTGGCTTTTCCAATCCACACTTCTTTCAGTATTCTGGTCTTCTGAGCTCTGATCAAAACCTTCCATCAGCTTAGAACCATGACTTCTCTAGCTGGCATCCTCAAACTTTTCCAAATTACTTCTGCAAACCAGTTCTAAATGGTTTCAAGCCACATGATCAGATAAAGTCACAGCAACTATCCCAGTCTTAGTTACATTTTTTGCTGCTGTGACTCAATACCCAACATCTACAAATTTAGGGGAGGAAAGGTTTATTTTTGCTCACAATTTCAAAAGGTCACAGTCCACTTAGGTGTGGCTGGCAGCGATGAAAGTACATGGCAGAGGCAGAGGTGGAGGCAGCTCCTCACGACATCACAAACAGGAAGCCAAGTCCCATCAAGTCCAGTCTCTCTCCAGAGGAAAAAGCTGTAACAATCATTCTTCTTCCTTTTTATACAGTTCAAGTTCCCAGTTGGGCCTCCATGAGCTATGTTGCTGTTCTTCTCTCATCCACTGATGCACAAATCACTCACACTCTAATTCAGGCTGGTTCCTGATTACCTAATCTAGGCATGTTTCTTAAACCCTAGGGGTTTCTAATTGCCTCAAGTTGACATAATATCTCCAGCAGTCGCAACCCCACTCCTGGTACCAGTTTATATCTTAGTTACTTTTTCATTGCTGTAACTCAGTACCTGATATGCACAAATTAGGGGAAGAAAAGTTTATTTTAGTTCACAGTTTCAGAAGGTCACAATCCACTCATGGGCAGCCAGCAACAGTGGAAGCACATGTTAGAGGGGGAAGTGGAGGTAGCTCTTCACAGCATTGCAAATAGGAATCCAAGTCCAGAAGGAAAGGAGGAAGTAGCATATACCCTTCCAGGTCCTGTACCCAGTAATCTGCCACTTCTGAGTCCAGCCTCAATGTTCCGCCCCTTCTAGGTTTAAGCCCCTAATTCCACCATATGCCTGTAATCTAAATCTGTCATAGGTCTGTGTTCCACCACACACCTATAATCCACCACACATCCATAATCCACACCCTGCAGACCAGGCCCCTATCTCCTGACAGCACAGGATTCCATAGATAATCCACAGCATCCAAATACATGAGACTTGTGGGGGACATCCAGATCCAAACCACAATACCCTTACGACCAGCAGCTGCCATATACTGGGAAAGGTACTGGGAGCAGAAGTTACCACAGGTGCTATGCTGTCTTAAGAAAGCAGGGAGTAAGAAGGATGTCTTCAAAGAAGTGCTTTGCTAAATAAGGTGGAGGTAGTCACCAGGAAGCCAGTACGAAGGAGCCCTATGCTGGAAACTATGGAGGAGTTGCATACTTCCCTTCAAATAATGGATATGATTAGGTGTATTCTTTATTTTGTTTCATTTTATTTTGAGGCAGGATCTCATTTCTTGTGCAGGCTTCTGAACTCAACTACGGGCTTCTGAACTCAACTACGTAACCCATGCTGACCTGAAACTCTCGGCAGTCTTGTCTCAATCTCCTGAGTGGTGGGATTACATAGGTTTAGTCCGCCACGCCTAGCTAATCTTTATGTGGTGCTGGAGAGTCAAACCCAGGGCCTTATACATGCTAAGCAAGAGCTCTAATCACTTAACTACACCTCCAACCTGATCAGGTTTTTTCTTCAAAATATGTGGGAGAGTAGATGTGATGACTCATAAAGTCACAGCCACTGAGGAGGCTGAGGCAGGAGAATTGCAAGTTCAAGGCTAGCTGGGAAAGATTATATCTTCAAATAAAAAGTAGAAATATTGGGGCATGCAGCTCAATGGTTGTGTGGTCGCCTAAGATGTTGGAACACTTAGTTCAGTCCCTAATACCTCAGAAACAAACAAAGTGGGAATTACAATATATTGACTAATATTTCTTCTTTTTGTTTTCAAGGGCAGGGGCATCTTTATTAAACTAATTTTCTCGGACTAGAGGAAATTAATGGCACAGTTAAAGCACTTGCCTAGCAAGCTTAAGGCCCTGAGTTCAATTCCCCAGCACCACATAAACTGGGTGTGATGGTGCACACCGGTAATCCCAGCACTTGAGAGGCAGAGACAGGAGGATTGCCATGAGTCCAGGGCCAGCCTGGGCTCCATAGTGAGTTCAGGTCCAGCCTGGACTGCAGAGTGAGATCCTGTCACAAAAAAATTAAAAAATAAAATAAAATAAAGCTATTTTCTCTGAAATAAGAGATTTCTCAGAGTTTGTGGGTGCTGAAGGTATAAATCATAGGTTAAAGGGCTTGCATAGCAAATGCAACTTTCTGAGTTCTTTTCCCCTAGCACAACATAAACTGGGTGTACTAGCGTACACTTAATGATCCTATTACTCAGGAGACTGGTACAGGAGAATTGCTGTTCAAGAGTTCAATGGCAGCCTGGACTACATAGTGGGAACCCTTTCTCAAAAAAACTAAAGCTGGAGGAATGGCATAGTGGTTAGAGCACCCTAGATTCGATTCCCCAGTGCCGCATAAAGCTGGGCGTGGTGGCGCATGCCTGTAATCGCAGCATTCAGAAAGCTGAGGCAGTAAGATTGCCAAGTCCAAGGCTAGCCTGGGATGCATAGTGAGTTCAAGACCAGCCTGAACTACAGAGCAAGACCCTGTCTCAGAAACAACAACTAAATTTTGATTTTGTAGAGTCAGCACATAGTTCTGATCAAAACCTTTTCTTTTTAAAAATGCAGATTTGTTGAAGAAGAACATATTCCATATATAAATGCCTTTGAGAATTTTCCTGAAGAGATGAAATTATATGGGCGTGACAAAGGAATCTTTGCTATTGAAGTAAGTTGTTGTCTTTTCTACTTCATAGCTACCAATAAGATATGGCAGTTTGCTGATATATAGTCTTTGCCTTAGCATTTGGGGCTGGAGTTGCTTGTTTTAAAATTTTTTTTTGAGAAAAGGTGTTACTAAATTACCACACTGGGCTCAAATTTGTGCTCCTCCTTCCTGAGCTTCCTGATTTTGTAATTTTCCTTTCTGCCATCTTCAGAAAAGTTGCTTTTAGGGTAAAGAGAAAAAACTTCTTACCTGTTTAAAGAGGCACTGCTTTGCTTGTGTTATTTGATTCTTTTCTAGATGTATCCTTAATTATTATCAGTGAAGGTGCTTTTGTCACATAATTCTCTTTATCTTCTTTTTTTCTCTCTCTCTCTCTCTCTTTAAGACAGGGTCTTGCTCTGCAGTCCAGGTTGGTCCTCAACTTCTATGTAGCCCAGGCCAGCCTTGAACTCACAGCAATCCTCCTTCCTCAGCCTTCTGTGTGCTGGGCTTACAGGATTTTGAGCCTTCCAGAGTGCTGGGCTTTTAGGCCTGAGGCATCAGGCTTGACAGTAATTGTTAGTCTTGATCACTTTTCAGTACTCAGAGGTTATTCCCTCTGGTTTTTATTCAGAAAGTTTTAGTACACTAAATATTAAGTATTTTCTCCCATTTGTCCACTTAGTGGGTTCTTTTCAACGCCAACTTCAGTATGTGTTGTATAGATTACAGTTTTTTCACATCTGAGACCCTGTGTGATTATTACTAAATCTCCACATGGGGCTGGAGGAATAGCTCAGTGGTTAAAGTGCTAAGTACCTGAGTTCGATTCCCCAGCACCACGTAAGTCCAGCGTAGTGGCACACACATGTAGCCTGTAATCCCAGCACTGGGGAGGCTGAAGCAGAATGACTGCCATGAGTCCAAGGCTAGCCTGGACTCCATAGTGAGTTCAGGACCAGCCTAGGCTAAACAGTGAGACCCTGTCTCAAAGATAATAATAATAATTAATAATAGTAATAAATAAATCTCTGCATAGGCCAGGCATGGTGGTGAAAGCCTGTCATCTCCATACTGTAGGAGACTGAGGCAGGAGGATTGCAAGTTCAGGTCCAACCTGGACAACTTGGTTACTTGGTAATACTCTATCTCAGAGTCAAAAATAAAAATGGGCTGGTGATGTAGCTGAATGTGAGGTCCCTGGGCTCGATCCCTAGTACCACAGACACATAGAAAAGAACTAAAGCCCAATATGATTTAGTGCCCCTGTTTACCCAGTTTTCCTCAGATCAGGCACCTTGGACAGATATGGTGACTCACCACAGTTGCTGTGTTCATGAGCCCAGCTAGAAACTTGAGTAGGTTAGCCCTTTTAGTCATTATGGCATCGTTTGGTCTGTTTGCCTTTCACCTTCCTTTTCTCATTAGCCTGGTGCTCCAGAACACTTAAGTGGCTTTTGTGAAGATGTACTAAGAGCTGGTCATCCTTTTTTTTCTCTAAAGTACTGATTTTGAAACATGGAGCCGTAGTGAAGTGGGTGATTGGAAATACACGTAAATAAGCATGTAGCACACTGTAACTTTTGTATCTCAAGTTATTAAGTAGCAGCGGCATTTTTCTTTGTGTGAGAACATGGTTCATTTGAGTGATTTGTTAAGAACATTTAAATTTTAGGCACAGGGAGTTGTGTAGACCTATGGTCCAAATACTCTGGGAAGCTGAGGCAGGGGGGTTACAAGTTGGAACACAGCCTGGGTAACTTAGTTGCTTTGCAAGACTGAGTCTCAAAATCAAAAACAGAGATGAGCTGGGGATATATCTCAATGTGAAGGTCCTGTATTCAACCCCACTACCACAAAAACAAAACAAACATTTTGGTTTTGATTTTGGTTTTTAAGACAGAGTATGGCTTTGTAGTCTAGGTTGGTCCTGAACTTACTTGTAGCTCAGGCTGACCTCATACTTAGTGATCTTCCTGCTTTAGCCTCCCAAGTGCTGGGAGTACAGGCATGTGCTACCACAACCCACTAATTTTTATGTGGTGCTGGGGAATTGAACCCAGGGTCTTGTACACATTATTCAAGTACTCTAACCAGTGAGCTATGCCCCACTGCCCAAATATTTTTTATTTTTATGTATATATGTATGTATACATTTATAATTTGTTTGAGGCAGGGTCTTACTTTGTTAGTCCAGGCTGGTCCTGAAATCACTATGGAGCCCAGGCTGGCCTCGAACACGTGCCTCAGCCTCTTGAGTGATGGGATTGCAGGCATGCACCACCACAGCTGGACTGTGTGGTTCTGGGGAATTGAGCCCAGGGCCTTGTGTTTGCTAGGATAGCACTGTAATCACTGTGCTATTCTTCCAGCCTCCAAACCGTTTTTCAACCAGAAGCAGCTCCATCTGAGACTTCTAACTAGGGCTAGAGAAATAGCACAGTGGTTATAAGGCTCTGAATTTGATTCCCTGGCACCACATACGCCAGGTATGGTGGTGCATATCTGTAATGCCAGCGCTTGGAAGATTGAGACAGGAGGATTGCTCTGAGTTTGAGGCTAGCCTGGGCTCCATTGTGAGTCGAGGACCAGCCAGGACCACAGAATGAGACCCTTTCTCAAAACAAACAAGCAAACAAACAAAAACCAGCCCCAAAGCCCTAATCAGACTTTTATGGTAGCAGCTCTGGGGATTCAGAAAGCACCAGGCTTGGAGCAGGGTCCCCTCGGCTAGTGTCCTTCCTCACCATGTGCTGCAGCCTCTGGAGAGACAGGAAGTGTTTGCACTTGAGCATTGTGCACACACACAACATAAAGAGCTGGGGGTAGCTGCTGCCACCACTTTACCTAAAAACAGTTTTTTAAAAATCCAGAGGCAGCGCTTATTACACTGCCTGCAGCCCTGATTTTCCATACTTTATGACCCCCATTGCTCATTCTAGCCCCACTAGGTGAGTTGCATGTGTGATTGTGGCTGTCCCTGCTTTATAGGTGAGAAACCTACCAGCCAGAGGTGATCATGCCTAGTGTGCCTGCTCTGATGGTAGTCTGGGGGACCCCCTCAAGCACTAGTTTTCAGGGAGACAAGAGGAGCTGTATGGCTGGGTCTGGTGGCGCAGACCTCTTATCCTAAGCTCTCTGGGAGGCTGAGGCAGGAGGATCCCAAGTTTGAACACAGCCTGGGCAACTTAGCAGCTTGGTGAGATCCTGTCTCAAAATCAGAAATAAGAAATGGGCTGGGAGCCAAAACAATCTTAAGCAACAAGACAAAAGCAGGTGACATTATTGATTCCAGACATCAAGCATCAAGTTATATCACAAAGCAACAGTGATAAAAACTACATAATGGGGCTGGAGGAATAGTGCAGCAGTTAGAATGCTTATGTAGCAAGTACAAGACCCTGAGTTCCACACTCAGACCACATAAGCCGGGTATGGTGGTACATGCCTGTAATCCTACAATTGGAAGGCTGAGGCAAGAGAATTACTCTTGAGTTCAAGGCCAGCCTGGGCTACATAGTGGGTTTAGGACCAGCCAGAACTACACAATAAGACCCTGCCTCAAAAAAAAAAAAAAAAACCTATATTGTATTGGCACAAAAACTGATAAGTTGACCAGTGGAACAGAACTAAATATCCAGAGGCAACCTCAAGTACTCTTAGCCTGATCGTTGATAAAGAGACCAAAACATACACTGGAAAAAGGATAGTCTCTTCAGTAAATAGTGCTGGCAATTTATAATAGCCAAATCTTAAAAGAAACCAATATACCCAACCACACATGAATGCATAAAGAAGATGTGGCATATATACACAGTGGAGTACTATTCTGCCATGAAAGACAAATTTGAATTGTTTGTAGGAAAGGGTTGCACCTCAAGACCATTATGCTTAGCGAAATGAATCAGATACAGAAGGTTAACTTTTGTATATTTTCTCTAATATGAAAAAAACCCATAAAAAAACGTAAAAGAGATGAAAGAATGTTGAGAAGATGGACTGTGGAGAAGGAAGGGGAAAGTGGGAGGGTGGTGACAAGATGGGGAGGAGAAAGGCATGTGATATGTAAATTTTTTAATGGTGCAGGGAAAACTAGTTATCCATATGCAGAAGAGTGAATATAGATGCACACCTATTGCACATACCAGAATCAGAGCAAAGTGGATCCAATACCTAAATATTAAAACAGAAACACTGAATCTTCTGGAAGACAAATTAGGTGAAACTCTTGAAAATGTAGGTGTGAGTAAAGATTTTCTCAATTTGACACTGGTTGTAAAAGTAATAACCCTCAGAATCAAAAGATGGGATTATATCACATTAAAAAGGTCTGCACAGCAAAGGAAACAATTAAAAGAGTGAAGAGAGAACTGACAGAATGGGAAAAAATTTTTACCACCTACACCTTAGACAGGAGGCTAATCACTCGAATATACAAGGAATTGAAGAAAAATAGACCTCTCAAAATCAAAAACCTAACTAAAAAATGGGCAATTGAAATAACTAGATGGTTCTCAGGTTAAGTACATGTGGCCAGCAAATACACGAAAAAATGTTCACTATCCTAGGCCATTGGAGAAATGCAGATCAAAACAATGTTGAGACACCATCTTACCCCAGTGAGAATTAGCATATACCAAGAACTCAGATAGCAAAGGTGCTGCCAAGGTTGCAGGGAAAAAGGAGCCCTTCTGTGTTGCTGGTCAGACAATAAACTGGTGTAACTGCTATGGAAAGAAATATAGAGATTCCTCAAAAAGATGAAAGTAAATATTCCATTTAACCCAGTGATACCTCTTCTGTGTGTCTTTACAAAAGATTTAAAAGTAAAGTAGCCACACAGCTAACAATAGCCAAATTGTGGGAGATGCCCAAATACAGATGCAAAAAATGTGGCATACATACACAGAGTGCGACTGTTCCATGACATTGAGTCATTTGTAGATAAATAGACACAGTGTGAGACCTTCATGCCTAGTGATGTGAGTAGACTCAGAAGGTAAATATCCCATGGCTTCTCCACTGTGACACCAGAATATAAGTAAATTATACTCATATGGGCAAGATGTTGGATTTCAGGCCAAATGAGAGGGGTGGGAGATGGAAAAGGGGAAAGGAAAAGACTGAAGGTGACATGGTGTACGTGTGCACAGAATTCTCAAGCTCAGTGTAGCCATGATATAACACATATATATACTAACAAAAATGGGGAAAAATAAATGGATGAGTGGAAGCATGAAAAAGGGACTGTGTGAAACTGTGAGATTTGAATGAGGGACAGAGCAGGGGTCCAGGGGAGCTGGAAGTGGGGTTGGATATGCACACAAGAGCAGGGGCTGAGCGCTGGCGATGAAACCGATGATGGCCCTGAGATGTGGGCGTGAGTTTCAGAATGGAGTGAGTTGGAGTCAGGGTTAGGGCGTAGGAGTTAGGATTTAGGTTTGGATTAGGGTTTAGGTTTAGGTTCAGGGTTATGGTTTAGGGTTTGTGGCTTAGGCTTATGGTTTGGGTTAGCGGATAGGGTTTAGAGTTAGGACTTAAAGTGAGGTTGAGGATTAGAGGTTTGGGGTTTAGGTTTGGTTAGATTTAGGGGTTAAGGTTTATGGTTTTAGAGATTAGGTGTAGGGGTTTGGAGATTAAGTTAGGATTAGGGGTGTTATGATTAGGGACTTTCCCTCATTTGTACAGCAAGTTGTCAGGATAACAAAAATATCTTACCAGGTGAGATCAAATGGTAGAGTGTGACATTCCAGGACAAAATTGGAATTTTAAATATAAATTTTTTTTGGATTTGGAGCATAGCTTAACAGAGTGCTTGCCTAGCAAGCACAAGCTCCTGGTTTCCATTCCCTGGCACCACAAAAACTGGGCATGGTCGTGTTCACCTGTATTCCCAGGACTCTGGAGGCCAAGGCAGGTAGATTGCTGTGTGTTGAAGGCCAGCCTGGGCTACATAGTGAGTTCAGAATCAGCCTGGACTACAGAGTGAGAACCTGCCTCAAAAAATTAATTAATTTTTAAAAATTGGTAACAAAAGCCTAATGTAGACTATATCTGTGGCATATCTGACATGAGGATAGGGACATGAGCCCAAATAGTGCCCTGTTCCCCACTGGCCACTTGTGGAAGGGGAGAGTTTTATGCAGAGGAGAGGAAGATATCAGTTGGGGGTGCTAAGGGCAGCCAGCACAGTGAGCCTAACTGGGAGACAGGGCCACCATCCAGATGGCTGTTGGGCCAGCCCAGGGTATGTGAGCACTGTAGTCCAGTTGGCTGTGCTGTTGGTTCTTGGAAGGAAAGCCAGAATGGCTCTTCATGCACAGAGACTCGCTAGCCAGCTCAACAAGGTGACAGCCTCATGTGGGTGGTTTCAAAGCTGGGCTTGGAGGCTTATGGATGCTGTGGACTAGCTAGCCGATTTGTTTTGTTTGTTTGCAATACTTGGAGTTCAACTCAAGGCTTTCACACTGAGCTACATCACCAGCCCATTTTTATTTTTGATTTTGAGACAAGGTGTCACTAAGTCACTGGGTTACCCAGGCTGAACTGGAACTTGGAATCCTCCTGCCTCAGGCTCCCAAAGTGTTGGGATTACAGGCTTTTGCCATGGTGTATTTGTCACAAGTTTTCTTAGTGGGATTGTTTGTGTCTTGTCATGTTTTTGAGATGTTTCCTGATTGGAATTTATTGCCTTAGACATATGGGTGTATACTTTTGATCAGAATTGGGAAATTTTTACCCTGTTCCCACCCTTTCACCCCTTCATCCATTATTTTTTCTGCTTTCCCTGCGGTTTTTTTCTAGTACATTGGCTACATGTTTGATAACATGATATTGTCCACCATTCACTAAGACTTTTTCCTTTTTGTGGGGGGCGGGGAGGTGCAGGTTCTCACTCTGCAGTCCAGACCTGCAGTCTACGCTGATCCTGAACTCACTATGTAGCCCAGACTGGCCTGGATCACATGGCAATCTTCCTGCCTCAGCCTCCCAAGTACTGGGATTATAGGCATGCACCACTACACCTGGCTTATGTGGTGCTAGGGAATCGAATCCGAGGTTTTGAGCTTGCTAGGCAAGTGCTTCAACTGCTGAGCTATTCCTCCAGCTCCTCTAATTTTTTCTTTTCTTTTTTTCTTTTCTTTTCTTTTCTTTTTTTTTTTTGAGACACTCTGTAATCAGGCTGGTCCAAGACTCACAGCAGTCTTCCTCCCTCAGCTTTCCAAGTGCTAGGATTATAGGTACATGCCACCACACCCTATTTGTATGGTACTGGGTAATCAGCCCAGAGTCTTGGACATGCTAGGCAGTGGTGTAACTACTAAACTACACCCTAACCCATTATGTTTGCTTTTGTAGTTTCTATGGGCATGCCTTCAAAATCACTGATCTCTTCTTGAATTTCTTTTTTAAATTTTTTTTATTTATTTATTTTGAAATAGGATCTTGCCCTGTAACCCAGGCTGGTCCTGAACTCACTAAGCAGCCCAGGCTGGCCTTGAACTCACTGCACTCCTCCTGTCTCAGCCTTCCAAGTATACTCCTCCTGTCTCAGCCTTCCAAATATTAGGATTGCAGGTTTTTCTTTCTTTCTTTCTTATACAGGGTATTAAACCCAGATTCTTTGCCCTGAGCTACTTTCCCAGTCTACTTTTTATTTGTGATTTTGAGATAGGGCCTCAACAAATCACTAAATTGTTCAGGCTAGGCTTGAACCTCCCTCTGCCTTCCAACATGTAGAAATTACAGACATAAGCCCCCACCTTTGGCTACATTTTAATATTATTCTCTTTCTCTTTTTTCCACCTCGCTCTCTTAAAACAGGGTCTCACTCTTGAGTCCAGGTAGTCTTTTTGCCTCAGTCTCCCAACTGCTGAGATGACAGGCACGCGCCACCATAGCCAGCTGTTAGGTAATGCTGAGGGATCGAACCCAGCAGTCCTTATACTTCCTAGAAAAGGCTATAATCACTGCGCTATGCCCCCCAGCTCTCTCTCTTCTTATGTTCATATTTTATATCCTTGAGCATATTGGCAGGCAATATTTTAATAGATATTTTAAGGTTATTGTCTACTATTTCCATTGCCTGGATTGTTTCTGGGTCTCTCTTATTTATTTATTTATTTATTTATTTATTTATTTATTTTTAGGCTGGGTTTCACTCTATAGCCCAGGCTGCTCCTGAACTCACTATGGAGCCCAGGCTGGCCTTGGACTCGGGCAGTTCTCCTGCCTTAGCCTGCCTCCCAAGTGCTGAGTGCTGGGATTACAGGCATGTACCTCCACACCCAGTTTATGTGGTGCTGGGGAATGGAAGTCAGGGCTGTGTGCTTCTTAGGCAAGCTCTTTAACCGCTGTGCCGTTCCTCCAGCCCCTGCCATTCCTCCAGTCCCCTGGGTCTCTTTCTGTTGACTAGTTTTTCTCTTTTTTGAGTATTGGTAAGTGACTCCAGGGCCATTGCTCTTCTGAGCTGCATCCCTGGCCCTTTTTATTATTTACTTGAGACAGAGTCTCTTTAAGTTGCCAGCTTGCCCATGCTGGGCTTGAACTTTTGATCCTCCTGCCTTACCCTCCCAAGGTGCTGAGATGACAGGCCTGTGTCACTGGGCTGGACTAGAAGCTTGTTCTTAAGCCTTGTTATGGGTAGCTCAGGAACCCCATCCCAAGGCCCTTTTAGCTCCCTGCTGCCTGCTGTGCTGTGAAGTCCCTACATTCTGACTCTCCCTTTGTAAGCTCTGCAAATTGTGAGGTCCCCTGCTTTCCAGTAATTTTTTGTTGTGGTTCCTTAGTCTCAGTTTTTTTTCTTACATACACAAAGGCTTCAGAGGATTCTGCCTGAAAATTGAAGCCACCTCAGCTTCCAGGTTTCTAGTCTCTGCCTCCTCAGCTCAGCCTGACCCCTGAGCTCCGGGTTCTTCCCTGCTGCCTCCAGGCAGCCCTCTGGTGCTCACAGTTTCTGCTCTTTGGGATTACAGTTCTGTTATGGGTCATGCAATGCCTAACAGTCCTCGTGTACATGTTCCCAATTCTTTGTCCCTGATAGTGTGAGATCAGATCCCAGAGGAATTCAGTTTTCCTGGCTGAAGCAGAAGTGTTCAAATACTCATCTTTAGACTTTTGGAAACGGCGTCAGTATTCAGATGTCTTTAGAAGTTATACACATAGTTCTTCCACATGCCTTAAAACATCTCATTGTTCTCTCTCTCTTTTTCCATGAGAAAGGAAAGCTGGTGCTGAACTCACTATGTAGTTTAGGCTGGCCTCAAACTCAGGCAATCCTCAGATCTCAGCCTCCCATATACTGGGATTACAAGTGTGTGCCACCACTCCCGGTTTTTATAGTGCTGGGGAGTTGAGCTCAGGGCCTTGTGCTGGCTAAGCCAGCACTCTAACTGCTGTACAATTCCTTTAGCCCTTCTCATTCTTTCATAATTTTTTTTGATTGTAGACTTTATTCATGAGTGTTGTCACTAGTCTGGTCTGTGCTGAATGTCTTCTCCCAAGGGACCATGTTATTGGAGGGTTATATATTTTTTCTTTTTTGAGAGAAGTCCTCTTTCTGAAGTCCAGGTTGGTTCTGTACTCACCATGTAACACAGACTGGCCTCAAACTCATGGCAATATTCCTGGACTGCTGGGATCACAGGCGTGCACCACTGTGCCCAGCTTATGTGGTGCTGGGGAAAAGAACTGAAGGCCTTGTGCTGATAGCTAAGCCCTCTACCCACTATACTATTCTTCCAGCTTGCTTGCTTTTTAAAAAAAATTAGATTTTGGGAACATTAAGGGTAGTATGGCTATGGACAATTTTTTTTTGAGAGAGAGAGAGACATAGTCTCACTCTGTAGTTCAGGCTAATCATGAGCTCTACTATGTTGCACAGACTGGCCTCAAACACTTGGCTGTCCTTGTGCCTCAGCCTGCCTCAGCTAGGGTTATATTCGTGCACCACCATGCCCAATTTATGTGGAACTAGGAAGTCAAACCCAGGGTGGTGTGTAGGCAAGCACTCTGACCTCTCAGTTAAGCCCCTAGCCCTGGAGGCTTGTAGTTTTGTTTATACAAAATACTTGCCTCAGGAGCTAGAGGAATAGCTTAGCAATTAAAGTGCCTGCCTAGCAAGCTCAAGACCCTGGGCTCATTCCCCAGCACCACATAAGCTGGGCATGGTGGCACATACCTATAATCCCAGCACTTGAAGTCTGAGGCCAGAGGATTGCCTTGAGTTCAAGGCCAGCATGGGCTCCATAGTGAGTTCAGGAGCAGCCTGGGCTATAGAGCAAGATCCTGTCTCAAAAAAACAAAACAAAACAAAACAAAACCTGCCCTAGAAGCTGGCCCTGTGATAGAGGCCTATTATCCCAGCAGTCTGCGAGGCTGAGGTAAAAGGGAACAACTTGATGAGACCCTGTTTCAAAGTCAAGAATAAGGGCTGGAGGAATAGCACAGTGGTTAAAGTGGTTGCCTGGCAAGTGTGAGACTTTGGGTTCTATTCCCCACCACCACGTAAATTGACTGTGGTGACACACAACCCACATGTAGAAAATAAATGAATAAGTAAAAGCCTATACCACTGGGACTGGCTTTAAAAAAGAAAAAAGAAAGAAAGAAAAGAAAAGAATAAAAAGAGGCCTGGGATGTAGCTCAGAGGGAAGCCCTGGGCTTAATATCCAGTACCACAAATAAAAAGGTTAAGTGATAGGCACGGTAATCAGCTTGTTCCATAATATGATATGTATCGACACATATATATGTCACAATGTACCCCTTAAATGTTATCACTTGACAATTAAAAATAATGGGGGTTCGGGTCTGGAGGAATAGCTTAGCAGTTAGAGTGCTTGCCTAGCAATCGCAAGGCACTGAGTTTGTTTGCCCAGCACCACATAGTCTGGGCATGGCACACACCTGTAATCTCAGCATGTGGGAGGCTGAAACAGGGGGATTACTGTGAGTTTGAAGCCAGCCTGGTCTCTGTAGTAAATTCAGGATCAGCATGGACTATAGAGCAAGACCCTGTCTCAAAAAAAAAAAAAAAAAAAGAAATACTTTTTTCTTTTTCAGACAGGGTCTTGCTTCGTAGTCTAGGCTGGCCTCAAACTCCTGGCAAATTGTTTCAACCTCTGGAGTCATGGGATTGCACTTACATATCACCAAACCAGCTTAATTAAAATACTTTAAAGAAAGAAAAAAAAGTAGTCAACAAGCGGGGTTATTACTAGACACTTTTTTCTTTCTTTTTTTGTGGTACTGGGTCAAATGGGATATCTATTTTCAGTTTTTCGAGGAATCTCTGTACTGCTTTCCATAGTGGTTGTTCCCATTTACAGTAATGAGGAGTAGCTGGCAAATTTTTTTCCCCATTTCTTATGTCCTCTTTTCTCTCTGTTGATTGTTTCCTTTGCTGTACAGAAGCTTTTTAATTTGATATAATCTCATTTGTTGATTCTTGGTGCTATCTTACGTGCTTTGGGTGTTTTACTAAGAAAGTCTTTGCCTACACTTATGTCTTCAAGGGTTTTGCCTATTTTTTTCCAACAAGTTCAGTGTTTCCATTTTAATCCATTTATAGATCTTTAATCCATTTTGATTTGGTTTTGGTACATAGTGAAAGGTGTGGGACTAGTTTCATTCTGCATGTGTTTAGCCAATAAAACAGTATTTTAAACATTACTTTCAGAAGATCTCACGTTCATCTCTGGGTTTCAGAAGGTAATTGTGAGGGCTTAGCAGTTAAAGCGCTTCACTATGTGAAGTGCTAAGTACCTAAGATTCCCCAGTACCACATAAGCCGAGTGTGGTGGCATGACCTATAATCCCAGCACTCCAGAGGCTGAGGCAGGAGGAGGATTGCCATGAGTCCAAGGCCAGCCTGGGCTCCATAGTGAGTTCAGAACCAGCCTGGACTACAGAGTGAAAAAAAGAAATATATCAAAAAGGTCATTTGATACTGGTGGTGTGTGTGTGTGTGTATATATATATATATATATATATATATATATATATACACACACACACACACATATATGTATATATATGTATCCCCCCCTCCCCCCGACTCATCCTCCCAAGTGCTGGGATTACAGGCGTGCACCACTATGCCCAGTTTTATGTGGTGCTGGGGAATTGAACTTAGGTGTCCTGCTTACTAGGCAGGCACTAACCTAACCACTGTGCCATTATTCCAGTGCTTTTGTTTTGTAGTTATAGTTTGGATTTGGCTTTGATTTTTTTTATTTTTGTAACAGGTCTCACTCTGCAGTATAGGCTGGTCCTGAACTCACTATGTAGCCCAAGATTGCCTCAAACTTGTGGTAATCCTCTTGCATCAGCCTCCCAAGTGCTGGGATTACAGGCATGTATCAACACATCCTGCTTATGTGGTGCTGGAGAATCAATTCTGGGTCTAGTGTTTGCTAGACAAGCCCTCAAACCACTGCACGATTCCCTCAACCCTTTTATTGTTTATTTGAGACAAGTTCTCTTTAAACTGCTCAGGCTGGGGTTGAACTTGTGATTCTTCTGCCTTGGCCTCCCTCAGTGCTGGGACCTGTGCCACCAAGCCTGGCTTGGTTTTAGTTTTGGTTTTGTTTGTTTGAGACAGAGCCTAGCTCTGTAGTCCAGGCTGATCCTGAACTCACTGTGTAGCGCAGGCTGACGTAGAACTCATGGCAGTCCTCCTGGTTCATCCTCCCTCCAGAGTGCTTGGATTATAAGTTAGCACCACCGTGTTCAGTTTATGTGGTGCTGGGGAGTTGAGCCCAGAGCTTTTTTCTTGCTGGGCAATTGCTTTAACCACTGACCTACTCCTACAGCTCCTTTATTTATTTATTTATTTTTAGGCCAGGCCCATTGGTTCAGGCCTTTATTTTCTGTTTGTTGGTTTATTTTTTGTAGATGTGTTAATGTGCCACCATGCCCAGCCTATGTGGAGCCAAGAAACTGAACCCAGTGCTTGGCAGGCAAGCTCTCTTAACTGCTGAGCTATGCCTCCAGACCCCCCTTGATTTTTTTAAACTGTCCTGCTATAATGGTAAATGTATAAGAGATAACTTCTGCTTAGGAGCAAAGACATTTAAAAATAAGTCTTACAGTTATAACATTATCAGTCATTGAATATCAGTGTAGGAGGTAAGTAGGTAAATCATGTTACAGCTGATTTACACTGTTGATCTGAAGACTGAAACCAGGGATAAGTAATCCAAGTAAGAAAGTGTATCATATCTATGGGACTGTCTTTCTTCCTTTTTTTTTTAAATGGTACTGGGGATTGACCCCTGGGCTTTCATACTGAGCTCCATCCTCAGCCCTTTTTTGCTTTTAATTTTTGAGACAGGGTCTTGCTATGTAGCTGAGTTGCCAGTTTGGACTTGAACTTGTGATTCTCCTGCCTCAGTCTCCCAGAGTGCTGGGATAATAGGCCTATGTCTGAGGGGGTAAGGCTATTTCTTTTAAAATACAATAGATCTTTATTAAGAAAGAAAGGATACAGGGGTAAATGCCCTCACTGTCCAGGAGGGGGTCCTGAGTCCTGAGTAGGTTGCCCGTTTTTTTGTTTTATTTATTTATTTATTTATTTATTTATTTATTTATTTATTTTGAGACAGAGTCTTGCTCTGTAGCCCAGTCTGGTCCTGAATTTACTTTGTAGCCTAGTCTTGGATTCTTGGCAATCCTCCTGCCTCAGCCTCCCAGGTGCTGGGATTATAGACATGCACCATCACGCCCAGCTTTATGTGGTGCAGGGGAATTGAACTCAGGACCTTGCACTTGCAAGGCAATCACGTTAACTGCTGTGACATTCCTCTAGCCCTCCACTTATATTTCTTTTAGGAGAATCATGCCTCATATTTGCACAGTGAATCCAGTGATTCTCTATGGATTATCCCTGATTTAGTTTGATCATGAGCTAGTCTATCGCAGGAATTCCTTTCTGTACTTCCAGGGAGAGTGGGAACTTGATTTTTAAAAGTTATTTATTTATTTATTTTTTGGTGTGATTTTAAGGGTTGAACCCATAGCCTTCACTCTGAGCTGTGCGTCTAGCCCATTTTTACTTTTTCTTTCAAGACAGCATCTTGCAAAGTACTAAGTTGCCCCAGCTAGGCTAAAACTTGCAATCCTCCTCAATCCTCCTGTGTTGGCCTCCCTAAAGGCTGGGCTGGGAAATTGATTTTCTGTGGGCCAAAGCATAACCAAATACTGACTGGATTAAAGTTAACCGTAATGTGAAAATAATCTCATACATTCCAGAATCAGCTGCAAATTGTCTTGGGACCATCTGCTCCTCTGAACACCATCTCCTGACCTCCTTCTCTGTGTATATGTGAAAGTAGAGCCCAGTTATAGAATCATCAGTGGAATATTTGGAGAACAGACCAGTCTCTGAGTGTGCAGTAGGTGTGCTTAGCTCTGATTCTGTGGCCAAGATAAATGTTCATGTCACTCTCACTTGGCAAGTCTTTGCTGGTCAGCAGTGCAAAATTTCATATTTGTTCATAAGGTTTGCATTTGTCTGTGCAAGCCAGTGATGTGTCCTTACAGAGATCTTATCATTATTATCAAGACTGTTTCACATACCTAGTCTGGTTAGCACAGGCTTGTCATCCCAGCACTCTTGGGCAGCTGAGGCAGGAGGATCACAAATTAAGTCCCAGCCTGGGCACCTGGAGAACCCCTGCCTCATAATCAACATTTAAAAATGGACTGGAGATATAGCTCAGTGCAAAGGGCTTCCAACACTACAAACAAACAGAAGAATATTTCACATAAAGAAATGCGATCATTGCAGACTCGCAGAGGAGTAACCTTTGCACATAAAAGGTAGCCCAGACTGGTCTTTGGCCTTGGACTCAGGACAATCCACCTGCCTCAGCCTCCCAAATGCTGGCATTACAGGTGTGCGCCACCATGCCCAGCTTTACATGGTCCTGGGGAATTGAACTCAGGGTCTTGCATTTGCAAGGCAATGGCTTTAATCGCTGTGCCATTCCTCCAGCACCCTATCCTCCATAAATAACACCTTGCAGTGTTTTGCTGTTGCTCCCCATAGTTTTATTTCTTCTTTTTTGGAGACAGGGTCTTACTTTGTAGTCTAATCTGGTTCTGAATTCACTGTGTAGCCTAGGCTGGCCTCAGACTCACAGTAATCCTCCTGCCTCAGCCTCCAGAGTGATAGGATTACAGGCATTCACCACCACACCTTGCCAATTTTTATGCTGCACTGGGGAATTGAACCCACGGCTAGACAAGTGTTCAAACCACAGAGCTGTGCTGCCAGCCCCAATTCCTTATTCATTTGCCTCTGTAACAGAGTCTCAGGATGAGTCCAAATGAGCAGGTGCATGTCGCCTTACCTTCTTCTCAGCTGTATCTTGGCTTCAAAACAATAAGGAGGGTGCGGCTTTGGGCTTTTTTTTTTCTTTCTTTCTTGCTTGCTTTTTTTTTTTTTAAATAGCTGAGCAGGAAGTTGGCCTCCACCAGGGTATTGTAATCTGCTTTATCTTAGGAGCCCGTGTTGTGTAACAGAAACTCTAGCTTGTCCTTACCTGTCTCAGCGTTGCTTCACAAGAGAAAATGAACTTAATGGAATATTTGGTACATTCAGTGAAAACGCTGTATTTCCTGAGCACCCTGGGTTTTTCTGTTGTTTGTTTTGTTTTTATATTTAGTTATTGTGGTACTTACTGGAAACTGAATTGGCCTTTGCTCTAAGCTACATCCTCAGCCCCTTTTTATTGTTTAGTTTGAGACACAGCCTCACTGAATTGCTTTGTTGCCCTGACTGGGCTGGAACTTGTGATCCTCCTGCTTCAGCCTCCCAGAGTGCTGGGATGGCAGGTCTACATGGCAAGGCTGACTAGCTGTGTGATGTTTTAAAAAGCATGCAAACCTTGTGATTTTTATCCTATGGTAATTAATTGGGTCTCTATCACCCTAGAAGCCCTCAGTGTCATACTTATTATATTTTTAGATCCTTCACAGCCAAGTGGATTTAGTCTGTCCTCTTTATCATTCTCTTCCCTTTTTTTTTTTCAAGAAAAAGGGGGAAGGCTTAGGGTGCTTTCAGCTGAAGGGTTATTTCATTGGCAGGCAGCTTCTCTTCATTGTGTGCTGTGCCTACGCTCACAAAAGTGCATTCACGCATTTGTAGTATGTTGAAACTTTTAAATGGAAAGGGCTTCTCAGTAACAAAGGGAGCTTTTTCTTCTTAGCTAAGCCATGTCTTAGCCTTCTCTACTAAGTCTCCACTTTTCCAACAGACGTCCCTCCCCCAGAAATGACAAAACACGCAGTTGTGCTCTGAGATGGCTGTAAAGATAATGCCACTGAGGTTTTGTGCTGTGGGTTGCTGTCTGTTTTTTTCCTTCTGTATCCGCTTAAATTTTTTGAGACTAGGTCTCGCACCATACTCCAGGCTGGTGCTGAACTCACCATGTAGACCAGCTGGCCTCAAACTCAGCAACAGTCCTCCTTTCTCAGCCTCCCAAATGCTAGGATTACAGGTATGCACCACTTCACCAGCCTTGTGTGGTGCTGGGGAATTGAACCCAGGGCATTGCACTTAGTAGTCAAGTGCTTTAACTGCTGTGTTAACTCCTCCAGCACCTCTGTTTTTGTTTTTTGTTATTGTTGTTGGTTTTTTTGTTTGTTTTTTTTGTTTTTCCAGAAAGCTGAGTATACCTTAAAAGCCATCCCCTCTTCCAAAAAAAAAAAGACTTCAGGCCTTTCTCAATCTGGGAGCAGGCATGTCATCCCAACATTTTGGGAGGACAAAAAATTAACCCAAAAATTTGATCACAAGTTCCAGCCCAGTCAGGGTAACATAGTAACTTTGTGAAACCCTATCTTCAAATCAGAATTTAAAAAAAAAAAAAATGGGCTGGGACTTTGAGACCATTATGCCTAGTGCAATGCTTCAGACCCAGAAATTTAAATATCACATGGTTTTTCTAATATGAGAAGTCCAAACCATAAAAAAAATGTAAGAGATATGAAAGTAAGAAGATGGACTTTATGGAGAGGGAAAAGCAAAGGGGGGTGGGATGAGAAAGTGGGCAGGGGAAAGGGTTAGCATATGTAAATAAAAATAAATTTAAAAATAAAAGAGAGAAGATAGAAAATGAGGTAGGTTTTGTGGAGATGGGAGGAGATCCAGGCACAGGTGTTGTTGGCAGAGCACGGGAAGTCAACATGATTCAGATGTGATGTGTAAATGCACCGATTGTTATATTGGTACAAATACTAATAAAAATAACGATTATGGAAAAAATAAAAATGGGCAGGGGATGTAACTTATTGTGACATACTTGAGTAAAAAAATTCTACTACTACTAATAATAAAATATACAGAAGAGCACTCTGACTAGTTTATAAATAAAGGCAATATAATGTAAACATGATCCAGCGGCAGCCCTTCGCAGGCTTCTGAGCTCCCGAAGATTTAGCATTTCGTCATCCCTCACTAGAGGCAGCGAGAAGGGAGAGAGAGAACTGGAAATTGCTTCTGTGGTACTTCTCCAGGATTTTCCATGTCAATAGCAATATTCTGATCTTTCTGAATGCCTGAAAAGAAAAGACAGTAACGCTGGGCTGGGCTAACCCCACTGTGGGCACTTTGCCGAAGTGATTCATCTTGCCTTGGAGCTGTCCCAGAGCCCTAGAGCACTTGGGTCCCTTGGGTTGGAGGAAGAAACAGATGTCCCCAGGGCCGTCAGCCATATATGTAGTACCTCCACATGAACACCTTTCTGGAACAGTTTTTTTCCCCAGCAATGGAGATTGATCCCAGTGTCTTCATTCTGAGCTTCATCCCTTCCCTCTTTTTATTGTTTATTTGAGACAGATCCTCAGAAAGTTTCCCAGGCTCAACTTGAACTTGTGATTCTCCTGCCTCAGCTTCCCAGACTGCTGGGATTATAGACCTGTGCCATAATTCCCAGCAGGATCTAGTTTTATACCACTTGAAGTTGTCAAACCTTAATCCAAATTTGTCTCTATCTTCCTCTCTGGGCCACATGGAGCCCTTGGGGTTGTTGCCTAGGCTTTGTTAGAATAGTAATCTGCTGGGTTAAATCTACCCAGGTGA
The DNA here is from genome assembly GCA_004027205.1 of Ctenodactylus gundi. Taxonomy (NCBI): domain Eukaryota; kingdom Metazoa; phylum Chordata; class Mammalia; order Rodentia; family Ctenodactylidae; genus Ctenodactylus; species Ctenodactylus gundi. The sequence goes on from PVKB01001976.1 coordinate 179,916, forward strand.
AATTAAAATTGGTTGTAATGATAGCAAGTATTTTTGGCAGTGCAAACCTGTTGTAATGTTTCCTTCCTGTTTTTCTCCTCATTCCAAATGTTAGTCAAGGGCTGGAGGAATGGCATAGTGGCTAAAGCACTTGCCTTGCAAGCCCAAAGCCCTGAGTTGATTCCCCAGCACCACATAAACTGGGCGTGGTGGCATACGCCTGTAATCCCAGCAGTCTAATCCCAGCACTCTGGAGGCTGGCGCAGGAGGATTGCCATACATCCAAGGCTAGCCTGGGCTCCATTGTGAGTTCAGGACCAGCCTGGGCTACAGAGCAAGACCCTATCTCAAAAACAAAAACTGTTAGTCAATGAACATGTGATACTTCTAAATCAGAAAAAAAAATTTTAAGAATAATTTTTGTTGTAAGATTTGCTACATTGATGGCCTGCCTTCTATTTCAGTCTTGGCCTGACTATGAGGAAATCTATAAGAACATGATTGAAATGGCTGTATTTTTAGATCTGCCCCGTTTTCCGGACATCACTGAAGAGTGCTACCTTCACCCCAGCACTTTGTGTGTGAAGTACCTGATGGAGTTCAACCTCCCAGGTAAGTGTGGGCTCCCACAGTCAGGAGATTTCTACTCCTGGAGTTGTGATGAACACAATTAAGGTTCCTGTTTATTCCTGTCAGAGCTGACTAGTGCTACTGAACAAGATCCCTAAGAACATGATTTCAAACCTAATTTCAAAATCCTTTAGCTTCTTTTTTTTCTCTCTCTCTTTTTGGATACTAAAGAGCAAGCCTGTGGCCTTCATACTGCGCTATATCCCCAGCCCTGTTTTTAGTTTTGATTTGGAGATAAGGTCTCACTAAGTCATGATTTGCCCAAGGTGGGTTCAAGGTGTAGTTCTGCTTCAGCCTCCCACAGTGCTGAGGTGAAGGGGCTGTGCTACCATGCCTGGCTCCAAATCCTTGCTTGAGAGTATTCAGATCATTTAAAATGCTTAAAGGACCTTCTACAAGAAAACCTAAATATGTATAATCAATAGAAAAAATGGACAATGCTTAAAGTAACATTATCTAGAAATAGAGATCTAATTTTATTAAGAGACAGGATATCGCTTTGTAGCTTAGGATTTTTTTGTGTGTCTTTTTTTTTTAAGACAGGGTCCCACTCCATAGTCCAAGCTAGTCCTGAACTCACTATGTAGCCCAGACTGGCGTTGAATTCATGCAGTCCTCCTGCCTCAGCCTCCCAAGCGCTGGCATTACAGGCATGCGCCACCTTGCTCAGTTTATGTGTTGCTGCGGAATTGAACTCAGGGCCTTGCGCTTTGCAAGGCAAGTGCTTTAGCTGCCGAGCTGTGTCCTTCCAACCCCTCAGGTTGGTCTTGAGCTCATTATGTAGCCCAGGCTGATCTCAAACTCTTGGCACTCCTCTTGCCTCAGTGTTCTTAGTGCTGGAATTGCAGGCATGTGCCACCATGTACAGTTAATTTTTATGTGGTACTGAGGAATCAACCCCAGAGCCTATACATGCTAACCAAGTGCGCTAACTGCTCGGCTATGCCAAGTATAGGAGATTTATGCTTGAAAGAATGTGGAACATACACAAATAGACAGACAAACAGATAAATAATGTTTTCTCCCCTTCCTGTTTGTGCTTTGTCACATGTAATGACCTGCTTATTTATTTATTTGTTTGTGTGTTTGTTTATTTGAGACAGGGTCTCACTCTGTAGCCAGGCTGCTCCAGACTTCACTATGGAGCCCCGGCTGGTCTTAAACTCACAGCAATCTTCCTGCCTCAGCCTCCCAAGTGCTGGGATTACAGGCATGTGCCACCATGCCCGGTTTATGTGGTGCTGGGGAATTTTACTCTGGTACTTAGTGCTTGACTTAGCACTTGCTAGGCAAGTGCTTTAACTGCTGAGCCATGCCTCCAGCCCTGCTACTTCTTCTTCATCTTCTTTAAAAAAAAAAAAAAAAAAAAAACTCTCTGTATTTGGTGAAACATTGTGACTACATAAAGAATTCAGACAGAAAAGGCTAGAGAAAAAGTGGAGTAGTTAGAGCATCTGCCTAGCAAGTGCAAGGCCTTGGGTTTAATTCCCCAGCACTGCATAAGCAGGCATGGCAGTGTACTCCTGTAATCCCAGAATTCAGCATGAGAGGCTGAGGCAAGAGGATTGCCAAGTGCTCAGGTCCTGCTTGGGCTACATAATTTCAGGACTAGTCTGGACTACAGACGGAGACCCTGTCTGAAGAAAGGAGAAAAAAAGAATTCCGGCTTTAAAAAAGCAGGAGTTACTCTGTAACCATTTTGTCATTTGAGAGTTTGCAGGGTAGCTAGGAAATGGCACCGCAGCTAAAGTACTTAGCACCAGGAGGCCCTGGGTTCAATTCCCCAGCACCGCATAAGCCACGCGTGGTGGCACACACTAGTAATCCCAGCACTCTGGAGGCTGAGGCAGGAGAATTGCTAAGTGTTCAAAGCCAACCTTGGCTACCTAGTTCAGGACCAACTTAGACTGCAGACTGGCACTCCCTCTCAGAGGGGGCCAAAAAGGCCATCATAGTCCAGTCTAATCCTAGACACACATCAAAGAGCTTCACTATACCTGTCAGTAGTACTTGAAGGGCTGGACCCAGTGGCATTCTGAGAGGCTAAGGATGGCAAATTCAATCCCAGCCTATTTTGCAACTTAGTGAGACTCTGTCTCAAAACAAAAACAAAACAAAAAAATCCCCACCGCACATGAAGGCACTAGTAACCCCAGTGGAATCTGCTCATGGAAGCTGGCCCTGAATTTCTTGCTAGACCAGAAGTGTGAGAAACTTAGACTTCCATTCTTAAGAGAAAATGCAAACATGGTACAACTGCATCATTGCTTAGGCAATATAAAATATTTAATGTAATTTTATTTGATTTTTAGTACTATTTTTTCGAGACAAAAGATATTACTTTGTTGCATAGGCTGGTCTTGAACTCCTGGGCTCAAATTATCTTCCTGCCTCAGCTTCCTGAGTAGCTGGGGCTACAGATGCATACCACCATGCCCAGCTCAAATGTATTCTGAATAGGAGAGAAGAGTACAGATGTAAAACAAGCAAGGTAAGGCATTGTAAATTAACAAAAAATATAAATATGAGAGTTAGAGGAATGGCTCAGTGATTAAAATGCCTTTGCCCAACAAGCACTAAGTGAAGCACTAAGTACCCGATTCCCCAGCACCACATAAGCTGAGAACACACCTGAAATCCCAGCACTTGGAGGCTGAGATAGGAGGATTTCCCTGAGTCTAAGGCCACCTGGATTCCATAGTGAGTTCAGGACCAGCCTGGGCTACAGAGTGAGACCCTGTCTCAAAAACAAAACAAAACAAAACAGAAAAGAAATATGTGGGGTAGGGGTAGAGTTCAACAGATAGAGTTCTTGCCTTCTATGCACAAGGCCTTGGGTTCCTCCCCAACACCACATAAAAATCAGCTGGACACGGACTGGAAGAACATCGCACAGTGGTTAAAGCACTTGCCTAGCAAGTGCAGCATTCTGGGTTCGATTCCCTAGCACCACATAAAGCCAGGCATGGTGGTGCATACTTGTAATCCCAGTACTCAGGAGGCTGAGGCAGGTAGATCGCCAAATCCTAGGCTATCTAGGGCTACATAGTGGGCTTATGACCAGCCTGGGCTACAGAGAGACCCTGCCTCAAGAGAGAGAGAGAGAGAGAGAGAGAGAGAGAGAGAAAAGGGAAAGAAAAAAATTAGCCAGACATGGTGGCACATGCCTATAATCCTAATATTGGGGAGGTTGAGTCAGGAAGATTATGTGAATTCAAGGCCAGCCTGGACTATAGAGAGACCCAGTGTCCGAAAAACAAACAGACTATACACACACACACACACACACACACACACACACACACACACACACACACACATATTTACGTACTTAAGTATACACAAGTATAAAAGAGTGTGTGATTTTGAAATATTTTTACCAACAAGAACAAAAATTTTAACCTGCAATCCCTCTGCCTCTCCTCTTCATGAATAGCTGGGAAGATAGGTGGGCACCATGGGCCTAGCTGAGTGTCACATAGTTACTGTACAGTCACACACATCCTGTGGTCTAGTTAGTCAAGGGATTTAATTGACATCGTCCTGTTTTGTTCCTTAACAGATGAAATGCATGGCTTAGCCCAGCAAATGGTGAAAGTGGTTGGGATGGGAGACGTGAATTTTCTGACGTTCGACCCTATAGCTAAACCGGCGAAAACAGTTAAATATGATGTACAGGCTGTAGCTATTGTCATTGTAGTACTGAAGCTTCTCTTTTTATTGGATGACAATTTAGAATGGCAAGTATATTTCAATTTTTATTTATTTCCTTACTTTGATTACTGTGTTAGTTGGGATTGAACCTAGGGCCATCTCTAAGCTATGTCTCCAGGCCTTCTAAGAACTTATTTGAGACAGAATTTTACTAAATTGCCTAGCCTGGGCTTGAACCTGTGATCCTCCTGCCTCAGCCCCCACAGTGCTGGGATTACAGGCCTGCAACACTGGGCTCATAATTTTCTTTTTATTAGTATGTATTTGTAAGATGTAATGCCATCCACCTTTAGGAATCGGTGCATATACATATCACATCATGATCATTTGTACTTCTCTTCCCACATCCACTTTCCCTTTCCACACAGTCTGCCTTTCTATTTTGTTCGATCACTTTTATTTTTCTCTTTTACTTTTTTTATAGTTTGGTTTCCTCATATTAGAAAAACTAAAATTTAAAAAAAAACAAAATAGAGAAACTATACAATATTTAATGTTCTGTGTCTGATTTCATTTTCAAATGCATGATTTCTAACAAATGTGATTTGTATATTGTTATCTCTAGGTCTCTGTCTGATCTTGCTGAAAGAAATAATAAAAAGAACAAAGAAGGTATTTCATTTTTTATCAACAAAATTCCAAGTGATTATAAATGATAGGTTAAAATGTGCAATGAAGTCAGGGCCTAGTAGCACAGGCCTGTCATCTAAGCTCTCTGGGAGGCTGAGGCAGGAGGGTCCCAAATTCATACCCAGCCTGGGCAACATAATGACTTAGTGAGACCCCATCTAAAATAGAAATAAAAACATCTGGGGTTGGGATACAAATGTGTTTCCATTCTCAAAAAGGTCTCGTTGAGTCTAGGAGAAGCAGCCAAGTCACAGGATGGGTTCCATAATGTCTAACAAGGGCACGTTTATAAAATGCAGGCCCTCGGTTGCCCAGGAAAGTAGTAGTAGAGTATGGGGACAGGGACTTTCTCCACAGTTTCCAAGAGTTTGGGGTGGGGGTGGGGGATTGGTTGTTTTGTTTTATTTTGCTTTTTGAGACAGAGTCTACCTGTATAGTCTAGGCTGGCCTCAAACACATGGCATTCCTCTTGCCTCAGCTTCCCTAGTGCTGAGCTTGCTTGCAGATGTGCACCACACCCGGCTTTCCAAGAGCTATTGTGGAAATGTTTAGCTGCGTCAAGGAATTAAGACCAAGATGAGTATTTTGTATTATGATAATGTCATTTATTTCACTAATAACCATGGGTTTCATTTCTTTCAGACAGGCCCTGGTTTAATTTCAGAAAATGGTATCAAGTTATGAAGAAAGTAGTTGATGAGAAAAAACAAAAGTGGGAAGAAACAAGGGCAAAGTATGTCCTTCTGCCTCGTTTTGGACTCACCTACTTTATTTCTGCACTGGTTACTTTGTACTTGAAAGCTGACATTTCTTGTATTGATTTTTTTATTTAATTATTTTCTCAGTGTCTCACAATATAGCCCAGGCTGACATCAAACTCATGATGATCCTCTTGCCTTCGCCTCCCACATTCTGGGATGACAGTCACACCTGGCTCATTTTTATGTGCTGCTGTGGGATTGAACCAGCTGTGAACTCTATGTTTGATTTGGATTTCACCTGTTTTTCCATTCATAACTTACTCATGACTTATGTATTTATTTATTTATTTATTACTGGTGATTGAGCCTGGGATGTTTTCATGTTTTCACTGAGCTACATCCCCAGCCCAATTTTACTTTTTTTTTTTTTTTTTTTGAGACAGGGCCTTGCTCTGTATCCCAGGCTGGTCCTGAACTCACTGTGGAGCCCAGGCTGGCCTTGGACTCATGCAGTCCCCCTGCCTCAGCCTCTTGAGTGCTGGGATTACAGGTGTGCGCCACCACACCCGGTTTTTGTGGTGCTGGGGAATTGAACTCGGGTACTTAGCATTTGCTAGGCAAGTGCTTTAACCACTGACCTATTCCTCCAGCCCCAATATTTTATTTTATTTTCTATTTTATTTATTTATTTATTTTGAGTCAAGGTCTTACTCTGTAGTTCATGCTGGTTCTGAAGTCACCATTAAGCCTAGAGTCTGGCTGCAAACTCAGCAGTTCTCCTGTCTCAGCCTCCTGAGTATTGGGATTACAGACATGCACTCCATGCTCAGCTTCATTTTTAAAATTATTTTTAAATTTTGAAATAGGGTCTCTTTAAGTTGTTTCATAGCCCAGGATGGGCTTGAACTTGCAGTCCTCCTGCCTGAGTCTCCCAGAGTGCTGGGATGGCAGGCTTGCTTCACTGGGCATGGTGAGGGAACCCATTTCTACTTTATTTTGTATAACTAACAGCTCCTTTAGGATCCTGTGGCACGTGGAGCCATGTGGGCTGGGGGAGCACAGCCTTCAGGGGACCTGCCCTCACTCGGTGTGTAACTCTTGGGCAGAGACCGTGTCACCAGTGTAGAACATTCTAAGGCAGAGCAAACACCCATTGTCTGGACTTGGAGGTGCAGCTTCTGAGCGTCTGTTCTCTGCACTGCATTTAGGTGTGTTTCATGTCCGTCCTTCCCAGCTGTTTTCCTTGTTCTGCACAGGTACATGTGGAAAAGCGAGAAGCCACTCTACCACTCCAGCATCGACAAAGCAGTAGCATATAAAAGAAGAGGTGCGTCCGGGCTGTGCTGGGCTCCGCCGGCTGGCAGCGCAGCTGTAGAACAGCAGAGCAGCCCAGGCTGAGCAGAACGCACACTGGGGTCTTCGCACTGAGCTGCTGCATCTGCTCTTATTTTATCTTACTTTTATCTTTAGACCAGGCCTCACTAAGTCACTAAGTTTCTTGGGCTGAGCCAAATTTACAAACCTCCTGCCTCAGCCTCATATGAGTGCTGGGATTACAGGCTTGGCCCATCAGGCTCAGGCTCTTCTTTTTGTAATTATGATATACTTTGCATAAAATTTACCATTTTATGCATTTTTAAGCAGTTCCTTTATCTCTCACGCAGTTTGGGTTTTGCCTAATTCTGTTTCCCTGCATTATTGTGGTTTGTTTATCTAAACTAAGAAACCAACATGGACCCACCTCCTACCAAGAACCCCCCAGGCTCTCTTTGTGAGTTAACAGTCGCTTTTGCTCTCTTCCATCTTCAGAAATGGTGGTGAACCTACAAAAGCAGTTTAGCACACTGGTTGACCCAGCGCCAGCTGCTGAAAAAAAACGCCCTTCAACTTTTCAGTTCAACTGGATGGAAGAGGACACCAACAGGCCGTGTTTCCATGCACACAGCCTCCAAGGGGTCCTCATAAAGAAGGGCCACTCGCTGATAACCAAGAATTCCTTATACTGGCTCAGTACGCAGAAGTTCTGTAGGAGGTATGTGATGCTTTCAGAGCTAAGAAGAGGGGCTGAAGGAATAGCACAGTGGTTCAAGCCCAGCTTAAGCAACCTAGTGACTTAGTGAGACTCTATGTAAATCAAAAACTAAAATTGAAGCCAAGCATAATGGCATGCACCTGAAACCTAGCACCCAGGAGGCTAAGGCAGGAAGACTGCCTTGAATTCGAGGCTATCCTGAGCTGCATAGTGAGTTCAGGACCAGCCTGGGCTACAGAGTGAAGCTCTTGACTAAAAAATAAATAAATAAAAAATAATTTTTTAGAAATGGGCTAGGCATGAAGCTCAGTGTAGACACCATGGGTTCCATCTTCAAAACCACAAAGAAAAAATTAATTATCTTCTTAATATATACTTGCATACATAATAAAACAGCCAGGGCTAGAGGAATAACTCGGTGGGTAAAGCACTTGCATAGCAAGCTCAAGGCCCAGAGTTCAATTTCCCAGTACCACTTAAGCCAGGTGTGGTGGTTCTGGTCTACAATCCCAGCACTCAGGAGGCTGAAACAAAAAGATTGCTATGTGTTCGAGGCCAACCTGAGCTTCATAATGAGTTCAGGACCAGCCTGAACTACACAGAGCAAGACTCTTGTCTCCAAAAGAAGAAGAAGAAGGAAAAAAAAGCCAAATAGGTTATTTCTTGAGATTACAGGACACTTAGCTTTTGCTTTGCTTTGTTGTTTTTTGTTGCTGGGGATTAAACCAGGGTGTGGCTCATGCTAAGTATGTACATCCTCTGCCACTAAGCTGCATCCCCACCCTGGGAAATAGTAAGCTTATAGTCAGTAAAATCAGAATTATACATTCTTTCATTTTTTTTTTTTTTTTGAGATAGGTGTTTTGCACTGTAGTCCAAGCTGGTCCTGAACTCACTATGTAGCGCAGGCTGGCTGGGAACACACAGCCATCCTTCTGCCTCAGTCTCCCAAATACTAAGATTACAAGCATGCGCCACCACACCTGGCTTATGAGGTACTGGAGAATTGAAAACAGGGCCTTGTGCTTGCTAGGCAAGTGCTTTTACAGCTGGGATGCATCCCGGCCGATATTAATTCTTATGTAAGAGTAAAAGGCGGTATTGTACGATTAGTCCAGACTAATCTTGCTAGCTAATTTAGCCCACAATAGAAGTGGCCAGGCAAAAGAAATGTCAGTGAATGCCAATTAAGAAAAATCCCATAAATTTTCTGATACACATTTCTTTTTAAATTTTCATTATTATTATTGCTATTATTTTTGAGACAGGATCTTGATCTGTAGTTCAGACTGGTCCTAAACTCTCTGCATAGCCCAGCAAGGCTGGTCCCAAAACACACAGCAATCCTCCTGCCTTAGCCTCCTTAATGCTGGGGTTCTAGGCATGCACCACCACACTGCCTTATGTAGTACTGGGGAATTGAACCCAGGGCCCTGGGTTTGCTAGGCAAGGGCGTTAACCACCATACTATTCCCCTAGCCCTTGTATATATTTCTTAGTACATTCATTAAAAAAAAAAGTATATACATCATTCCCTTTTAACTCTTAGTGCTTCCTGAAATACTTCCTAATAATGAGGATTTTGTGGGGGGTAATGGTGGTACCAGGAATTGACCCCAGGGCTTTCCCACAGAGATATATCTCTAGCCTTTTTTTATTTTTGATTTTGACACAGGGTCTCACTAAGTCACTGAATAGCCCAGTATGGGCTCAAACTTGTGATCCTCCTGCCTCAGCCTCCCAGAGTGCTGAGATTTCAGGCCTGTGCCATCAGGATTAGTTGCTATGATCATTGTCATTAAACAAAATGAATTTTTGTTAAAGTTTCACTCCCTAAATTGGTACCAAAGATACACAAAGGCCAAGAATGGTGGCACATGCCTGTAATCCTAACACATGAGAGACTGAAACAGGAAGATTGCCTTGAGTTGTACGCCAGCCTGGGCTACATAGCAGGTTCAGGACTAGCCTAGGATACAGATTGAGACTGTCTGAAAACAAAACAAAAGGCTGGAGTACATGGGTTAGAGTACTTGCCTAGCAAAGGAAAGGCCCCAAGTTTGATATCCCAGCACTGCATACTAGCTGGGTGTTGTGGTAGACACTTGTAATCCCAGCTGTCCTGAGGCTGAGGCAGTAAGATTGCCATGAGTTTGTGGCCAACCTAGACTACGTAGTAAGTTCAATACCAGCCTGGACTACAGAGCATAGCCTTATTTTTTAAAAAAAAATGTGTGGACTTTAGAAAATACAGTAAGGGTTGAGTTGATAAGATGAAGTCCCTACTAAAATTTTCTTCTGGGAGCCTGGGGGAATAGCTCAATGATTAGCAAGCACAAGGCCCTGAGTTCTATCCCCCAGCACCATATACTAACTGGGTGTGGTGGTGTCTGCCTGTGATCCCAGCATTCAGGAAGCCGAGTTAGGCAGATTGCTGTGAGTTTGAGGCCAGTCTAGGTTACATAGTGAATTCAGGACCAACCTGTGCTACAGAGGAAGACTGGTCTTTCACAGAAACACATGTTGTTGAGAGGAAAAGAAAGAATAGTCCTGACCAGCAAGAGGCACTTGTCGGACCCCAGGCAAAGGCTGAGGTGCCTATGTGGCTGCCGCCACTGCTTAGGCCTTGGTTCTGGAGGGCCTCAGGCCAATCTGATAGCCTGGCTTCCCAGAAGGCACATGGTTAGATGGTCCTAGCAGATGAAATGCTGAATTGGACCAGTGCAAGGGATAAACAGTTTAATCTAATCAGAAAAGTGCTGACATTTCTGCCCATATGAACTACAGCTGCCATCACCATAGACAAGGTTTCAGTGATACAACTTGGCTCCAAAACTGGCAACCCTGCCTACTTTCAGCTACTTCCAGAGCCAGAGAAGCAAAAAGCTTCAGCCAACCAGTAAAAATGTGAGAAGACTAACTAAAGCTTAGGTAGCCTATTTACAGGTAGCTCCCCAGTCCCGCGTGCAGAGCCTGCAGACTGTACCTTTAGGGGTGCTTCCGTCCCACTGAGATACCTGCTTTCCTTTCTCCTAATCACAAAAAGGAACAGTGAGACCCAGAGCCAGTGATACAGGTCTGTCATCCCAGCGCTCTGGGAGGCTGAGGCAGGAAAATTGCAAATTGTTTTGTTGGGTGTGTGTGAGCACGCAGTCGAGTGTGACAAATTCTCACTCTGTAGTCCAAGCTTGTCCTGAACTCACTGTAACTCAGACTGGTCTCGAACTCACAGCAATCCCCCAACTCAGCCCCTCCTGTGCTGAGGTTACAGACAGGTACCACCACCATGTCCAGCTTATGTGGTGCTGGTGAATAAAACTTGGTGCCTTGCACTTGTTACATAAGCACTCTAATCACTATGCTGTTCCTCTAGCCTGAGGAGTGTAAATTTGACCCCAGCCTGGACAACTAGAGACTTACTGAGACCCTATCTTAAAATAAAGTTAAGAAATGAGCTTGAGGGTTGGGCCATAGCTCAGTGGTTAAAGCTCTTGCCTAGCAAGTGCGGGCCCCTGGGTTCAATTTCCCAGCACCACATAGGCTGGGTGTGGTGGTACAGGCCTATTATCCTAGCACTCAGGAGGCTGGGGCAGGAGGATTGCTGTGAGTTCAAGGTCAGCCTGGGCTACATAGTGAGTTCAGAAACTGCCTGGACTACAGAGCAATACCTTATCTAAAAAATGGAGGGATGGTGGCTCAGGATAGAAAGATGTCGTTCAGTTCAGTGCAAGACTTTTTTTTTTTTTTTTTTTTTTCTAGTCCTGAAGATCTAGTTCAGGGTCAAAATCACCAGCCCACCTTTTTAGTTTTAATTTTGACACAGCGTCTCACTAAGTTGCTCAGGTGGGGCTTGAGCAGGCAGTCCTCTCACCTCAACCTCCCAGAATGCTGCGATGGCAGGCCTGGCCATCAGGCCTGCCTAGGCTCCATCTGCTTAAGTGGCTGACATGTCTCTTCAGTGTGTTTATCATTCTTTTCTACCCCTTGTGGTTTACTTGTTGAGTAACCCTGGTCATCTGTCTTCTACAATCCCCTGTAGTGTGGTTTCTGCTGATTACAGTCATTGGGCTCCATTTACCACATTTCTCTGACCCACGGATTGAGCCAGGTTTGGGATAGAGATTAACAGTTACCATTAATTAAGAGATATGGTGATAGAGATTTAATCAGTGGCTCACATACTTCCCTAGTATGTACAAGGCCATAAGTCTGTTCCCCAGAACAGCAACAGCAAAACATTATCCTGAATCTGTCCCTTGAACTCTTTGCTTGACCATAGTAAGAAGGGGGACAGTGGCCCATTGACCCATGCATATTGGTTGATTGCTTGGTTAGTTTGTTCTGGAGACTGGGTCTTATTCTGCACTCCACATTGATCCTGAACTCACTATGTAGCCCAGGCTGGCCTTGAACTCCCAACTCATTGCCTTAGACTCCTGAGTGCTGGGATTGCAGGCATCCTGTACCACACCTGGTTTGCGTGGTAGTGAGAATCAAACTCAGGGCCTTGCCTTTACTAGGCAGGTGCTCTAACTGCTGTGCTATTCCTCTAGCCCCGTTTGTTTGTTTTGAGACTGGGTATTGGTCTCTAGTTCGGGCTGGTCCTAAACTCAGTAGGCAGTCCAGTTGGCCTTGAACTCACAGACTACAGGCAGGTGCCACTACATCCGTGTAATTTTTTTAGGTGGTGCTAGGGAATCGAACCCAGAGCCTTGTTCATGCTAGCAAGTACTCTAATCACTGAGATATGCGTCTAGCCTTTTAAGGCTAAACATACCTACTTGCTGAGTTACTTGGGGATATATAAAATGTGGATGCATGTATTTCTGCATTTCCTTTTAAATATACTTTTTTTCTTCCATTCTAGCTACTGTAAACATGTGACAACCTATGAAGCGTCAGGTTTCTCCCTGAGTTACCAGACTGTACTGGACCTCTTTTCCTTTGTACTAAGAGTAAAGGCCTCCCTTCTCCATGAGGAAGTGAGCTTAGTTGAAAAGAAACTTTTTAAAAAAAAATATGCTGAAGCAAAAAAGAACTCGTCAACATCCGGGAAAGCGAGAAAACACTGAGAAAAACTGAATAAAAACTTTCTTAGGTCTGAGCCTGGTGGGACAGACCTGTCATCTTAGCACTCTGAGAGGCTGAGGCAGGAGAATCACAGTGTCCCTAGCCTTGGAAACTTACTGACTGACCTATACTTTGTCACACAAAAATAAAAATGGGCTGGGTATGTAGCTCCTCATGAAGATCCTTGACTCAGTCCCTAGTACCACAAAAAGAAAAGAAAAGGAAAAAGAAATGTTGGAATTGGAGACATAGCTTAGTGATTAAGACACTAGCCTGAGAAGCGTGAGGCCTCAAGTTTGATCCCCCAGGAGCACATAATAGATGGATGTGGGGTGCACGCCTGTAATCCTAGCACTGGAGACTGAGGCAGAGGATTGTCATGAGTTCAGGGCCAGCCTGGACTATAGAACAAGACCCTGTCTCTAAAAGAAAGGAAAGGAAAGAAAGAGAGAGAAAGAAATGTTATGTTTCGGATCTAGAATGTTCCCCAAAGCCTCAGCTATTTCAGTGTAGAATACCTATGAAACCATGTGCCATTAAGATGTGGAGCCTGGTCACAAGGAGCGGAACAGTGGAGTTTCACCCAGAGGGGCAGATCGCTGGGACGTGGCTTGGAAGGACACATGCTAGTTCTGTCCTTCCTTGCTCACTGGGCTTCCTGTCAGCCATGCTGTGAACAGTTACACTGCAGCTAGGACTCTGCCATGTGCTTCCACCTTGACCAGCTGCTGTGAATGGACTGAGATCTTCTGAAACTGTGAGCTAAAATAAACTTTTGCTGCCTTAAATTGTGGATGGTGGGTATTTTGTCCCAATGATTAAAAAGTAACTAAGACAAGACACTTTCTTGGGAAAAGATTTTCATAGTGATAGGAATATGAAGTCATAACATTCCATGGAATTATGGAAAATATAATTTTGTGGTATATATGTACTTATGTACACCCACATATATACCTACAGATACACGTCAGACGTGCTTAGAATGTGATTTATAAAATGGGGGGCTTTGTATTTCCTTTTCAATTGATGGTCTTTGAGAAAGTTAAAACAAATCTAGAAATTTGCATTTTAAAGCTATATTTAATTTTTAAAGAAGATTCATTTCTTGTTCTTTATATCCCGAAGTGGATCTCAGATGGATGAGAAATCAACTCATTATAATCTTTCACTTACACATAAGAAAATAAGGAAACAGCCAGATCCATTGACACAGGCCTGTCATTCCAGTATTCTGGGAAGCTGAGACAGGTGGATCACAAGTTCAAACCCAGCCTGGGCAGCTTGGCAAGACCTTTTCTCAAAATCAAGACTAAAAAATGGTCTGAGGGGGTTGGAGGGATGGCACAGGGGTTAAAGCACAGTGCCCTGAGTTGATTCTCCAGTACCACATAAAGCTGGTTATGATGGTGAACGCCTATAATCCCAGCACTCCTGAGGCAGGCGGATTGTCCTGAGTCCAAAGCCAAGGACCAGCCTGGGCTACAGAGCAAGACCCTGTCTCAAAAAACAAAACAAAAAAACAGCTTTATTTGTGCCAGGATCTTGCTGAGTTGCCCAGTCTGTGCTCAAACTTGCCATCCTCCTGCCTTAGCCTCCCAGAGTGCTGGGATTACAGGATTGTGCCACCAGGCCTAGCTTGTAACTAGCTTTTTTTGTTTCCTTATCTGATTTTCATATCTAGGCAATGCTGACATCACAGATTAAATTGTGGGACACTTCTGTTTTTATTTTCTATATGCAAATTTGTTTGGCATTGCTATTGTTGTTAACATCAGTGGTACTGGGGATTGAGATAGAGCCTTAATAAATTGCTAACTTTTCCTTGCTGGTCTTTTTTTTTTTTTTTAAGGTGTAGAGAGAGCACACTATTAGGAAAAATACAGAAGGGGGATAAAGCTCCTGCTAGTCAGAAGGGGATCTGGAAATGTGGATGTCCTCCATATTAATATTAATAAGCTTAAAAATCTACTTGCCTAAGCCTCTCACCATGCTAAAATTATAGACTTGAGCCACTGGGCCCAGAAAAAATTCACTGTTCTTTCATAATTAATTTTTTAATCCTTTTTGTAGTATGTAGTTGTGATACATAATAATAACAATCAGCCTGAGAAATTGTGTATTTACATAGTGCGTCTTGATCATTTTTATTCCCCTTCCCCATCTGCCCTCTAACCTCCTCCAAATCCCTTCCCCCCCCCCCACAAAGTCTGTCTTCCTACTTTTTTCCATCTTTTTATTCTTGTGGGGTTTTTTTTGGGGGGAGGGCAGGGGAACAGGGTCTTGCTCTGTAGCCCAGGCTGGTCCTGAACTCACTATGGAACCCAGGCTGGCCTTGGACTCAGGGCAATCCTGCCTCAGCCTCCCGAGTGCTGGGATTACAGGCCTGCGCCACCATACCCAGTTTATGTGGTGTTAGGGAATCAACCCAGGGCCTGTGCTGGCTAGGCAAGTGCTTTAACCGCTGTGTTTCTCCTCCAACCGCCCACCTCCGCCCCAAACCTGTTTCTCAGTGTTCCCTGACTCTCCCCGACATCCCCATTCTCTGGATTACTCCAGCTGTAAGTCTCCAGCCCCTCCCTACTGTCACTGCAACACCGCATGAGTGTGAACCTTGACATTCCCGCCCACGCCTCCCGCCCACATGGTCACTGCCCGGCTCCGGCCCTCTCACCTCACTCCCAGGGATTGCAACACCTCTCCCTTCTCTGGGTAGTTATCATACCTCAGACAAATATAGGTTTAATGATATTCTGGGCCTCCGAATCCTCTGATGGCTCCTCGGTGTCTGCAGGCTAGTGGCTTGGCCTGGGAGGTCATCGGATATGGCTCCTGGCTCCTGCATCGCTTTTCCTGTCTGCCGCCCTCGGTCTTGGACAAGCCATGGCAGCTCACACCCCGGGGCCTCACCTGGGCCAATCCACTATCAGCAGCATCCTCCTCCCTCTACTGGGAAGAGCACTCACACAGGGCCCAGTGGCTCGCCCTGTGGCCCCAGCCCTGTGAGAGGCAGGGGTGAGCCCAGCTTGGGCAGTAGAACGAGATCTTGTCTCAAAATCAAAATGAGCTGGGGACACAGCTCAGTTTGAAGGCCCCGGGCTTGATCCTCAGTACAAAAACAAGCCAACCTCCTGTGCAGACGCCCCCCCTTCCTCCAGCCTAACCACCCCAGGTCCCCTTTAAAGCACATGTGTCTGTCACGCGTGTACCACGGTACAGTGTGTCCGGTGTCCAGATGGAGGTATGCTAGAACAGGCCAGGGGCAGTTGAGCACAGTCATGGCTGGTGTCACACTGGCGCAGCACAGAAGGCCCTCCTGGCCTAAGGGCTTTGAAACTGTTGGGGGAAAAAAAGAAAAACAGTTTCCAAAGACACTACAGGCAACATGCCAAAGAAGGGCATCTGGGCAGGCCTGGTGGCACACACCTGCAATCCCAGCACCCTGGGAGGCTGAGGCAGGGGGATTGAAAATTTGAGCCCAACCTAGATAAGTTAATAACACTTTGTTTCAAAATAAAAATAAAAATAGCTCAGTGCAAAAGCCCTGGGTTCAATCCTGAGTATCACATGCAAAAGAGAGCACAAGCCTATCAGCATATCTAGCATACTATGCACATCTCTCTCTTTGTAATGCCGGGGATCAATCCCAGGGCCTTTGCACTGAGCTTCATCCCTACACCATTTTCATTTATTTGTTTATGTTTTTGTTTGTTTATTGAGACAAGGTCTCACTTTGTAGTGCATGGTGGTACTGAGCTCATTATGTAGCCCATGCTGGCCTCAAACTTACGACAGTGCTCCTACCTCAGCCACCCAAGTGCTGGGATTTTAGGCATATGCCATCATGCCCAGTTTATGAGGAAAATTGAACCTTAGGGCCTGGTGTATGCTAGGCCAAGTGCTGAGCTCTGTCCTTGGCCCTTTATTTTTTATTTTGAGACAGTCTCCCCAAATTGCTAAATTGCCCAGGCTGCGTTAGAACTTGTGATCCTCCTGCCTCTGTTACCAGAGTGCCAGGATTACAGACCTGCGCCACCTGACCCAGCGAGTTGCTTTTATTAAAAGAATTAAAGGATAGCTAAGTAAACAAAGCTCAGCTAGCTCTCCAGTTCCACAGAGACAGAGCCACAGCAGTGGGCATATGCATTTTGGACCAAGCATGCACCCTCCCTCTCTGGTTACTAAGATCCTCTCAATCCTCAAGACTTGCTCATACCTCCTCTGTCTTGCTCTGTGCTTAGCACAGAATTCTCCACGTGTTTTGTTCTTTTTCCAATTCCAACTCTTCTTTTCTTCTAATTACCATGAGGAGGAATAACTCAAAATCTCAAGTATTAGAACTCAAAAGTCTGACAGTTGAGAAAAGACACAAAAATGACTGCAAAAAAAAAAAAAAAAAACGTGAGTAGCCAGTCATGGTGGCACCAGCCTGTAATGCTGGCACTCTGGGAGGCTGAAGCAGGAGGATCCCAAATTCCAGCCCACTCTGGGCAACTAAGATCTTGTCTCAAAATATAAATAGAGCTGGATGTAGCTCAGTGCTACAGAAAACAAACACTTTAGAATTTCAAGTAGGAGGAGAAATTGTCATCTGTGAAACAATTACCGCAAAATCAAGGTTAATAAGGTAGGCATAGTAGCATGTTCCTATAATCTCAGCATTAGGGAGGCCGAGGCAGGAGGATTGCTGTGAGTTTGAGGCCAGCCTGGCCTACATAATGAGTTCAGGACCAACCTGGACTAAGAGTGAGATCCTGTCACAAAAACAAAAAGAAAAATCTAGGCTTAATGAAATGTCAATTTAAGGTGCCTGGCTTAATCCTTCCGTGGTCCCTAAAGTAAGATTAACGTTCCCTTCTATGTAATGTGCCAAATTTTTTTCCAACAATTTGATTTATTTTAGTACTGGGGATTCAACCCAGTGCCTCTGCTGCATCCTCATCCTTTTCCTTTTATTTATTTATTTATTTATTTATTTATTTATTTATTTTTTTTTTTGAGGCAGGGTTGCATTCTGTAGACCATCCTGGTTGTCAGCTCACTGTGCAGCCCAGACCAGCCTCGAACTCACAGCAATCCTCCTGCCTCAGCCTTCTGAGTGCAAGGATTACAGATGTGTGCCACCAGGCCCAGATTACATAGTGCTGGGGAATCAAATTCCAGTTCTTACAAGGCGAGCACTTTAACTGCTGAGCTATTCTTCCAGCCCCTATTTTTTGTTTTTATTTATTTATTTTTTCTTTTTTTGAGACAGAGTCTAGCTCTCTAGCCCAGGCTGGTCCTGAACTCACTGGTGTAGCCCAAGTTGGCCATGGACTCAGGACAGTCCTCCTGCCTCAGCCGCCTGAGTGCTGGGATAACAGGTGTGCACCACCACACCCGGCTTTATGTAGTGCTGGGGAATCAAACTCAGAACCTTGAGTTGCCAGGCAAACACTCTAACCATTGTGCTATTCCTCAGCCCCTAGTTTTTAGATTTAATTTTACACAGGTTACTAAGTTACTACATTGCTCAGGCTGGCTTCAAACTTGAGATCTTCCTGCTCAGCCTCCCAGAGTGCCGGGATAACAAGCCTGCATCATTGGGCACAGCTATTCCACTAGTTATTTTTTAATTAATTAATTTTATTTTTTATTTTCGAGACAGGGTCTCACTCTGTATCCATGCTGGCCTTGAACTCATGGCAATCCTCCTGTCTCAGGCTTCTGAGTGCTGGGATTATAGGTGTGTGCCATCATGCCCTGATTATGTGGTCCTGGGGAATTGAACTTGGGTATTTAGCACTTGCTAGGCAAGCACTTTAACTGCTGAGCCGTTTTTCCAGCCCTCCACCAGTTTTTAAGTGAACATTATTGTATAATCCTTTCTTCCAGTGTGAGCCCACAAGCTTCCGATGTCCTCAGTTCCCCCATCTTAGATGTTTTGTTGAAGCAGGACACTGGCTGTGGCCGTGGTCCAGTCCCTGTCACTCGCAGAGGCTTATGGGAGGTTAAGGCTGGTGCGCCTGAGCGAATGATCAATCTGGGCTGTGGTGAGGCCACAGGAAAGGAATGTGAGGTGTCTGGATTTTCCTAGTTGCCAGCAGTGAGTCCAAGTTTCTCCAGCGCCACCTCCTTGATGCCTGTGTCTGGATCCAGTCCCGGGTATCTGACAGCACACGTGAAACTCCAGTCATCCTGGCAGAGGCAGGCAGTGAGCAGGGCCTTCACGCTAAGCTACATGCCTAGCACATTTCTTTTCTTTTTTTGAGATGATCTTGCTCTTACAGTCCCGGCTAGTCCTGAACTCACTGTGTAGCCCAGGCTGGCCTCGTACTCACAGTAGTTTTCCTGCCTCAGCCTTCTGAGTGTTGAAGTTACAAGTGTGCACCACCATGCGTGGCTTATGTGGTGCTGGAAAATCCAACTCAGGGCCTTGTGCTTGCTGGGCAAGCACTCTACCCGCTGTGCTGTTCCTCCAGCCCCGTCAGCACATTTTTTATTGTGATTTTGAGACAGTCTATTAATTTGCCCAGGTTGTGTTCAAGCTTTTGATCCTCGTGCCTTGGCCACCCGACTGCTGGGAGCTGCATCATTGGACTAGTTAATGTGTTTTTTAAGTTTAAGAATCTATCTATTCAGAAAAAGAAAACAAAAACTAAAAAAAAAAATTATTTAGAGAGTCTGGAGGAATAGTTTAGCGGTTAAAGTGCTTGCCTATTAAGCACGAGCCCCTAAATTCGATTCCCCAGCACCACATAAACTGGGCATGGTGGTACATGCATGTAATCCCAGGACTCAGGAGGCTGAGACAGGAGGATTGCTGTGAATTCAAGGCCAGCCTGGGCTCCATAGTAAGTTTAGGATTAGTCTGGACTACAGAGTGAGACCCTTTCTCAAAAAAATAAATATCTCTGAAGCTATGTATTGTCACCCAGAAGCAGATGGCTCTGCCACATTTAATGTGTGCAGGCTGCCCTACAGGGTATCACATATGTGTCTTAGTTTCTCTTTTATATGGTGATTTTGGGGACTTCTACATTGAGTTGAGTGCTTGTATAACTTTTCTCATAGCATTAGTTTTACTTCAAGTATTACGATATATTCTGAGCACACAATTTTTATGTTTTTAATACTTTCATCTGGATGGTGAGCTTTGGGACACCCTGAGTCTTCTGTAGAAATCCCTCCTGCATAGGTTTCACCAGTGTAAAGAAAAGTCTAGGATCTGCAAATGTGGTGAGATTCAATCCCAAACTTAGTGGCTAGAGTATGAAAATATGAACATGGCTTTGTTGTTGTTGTTGTTATATTAGGAATTAAACCCGTGGCCTTCACCCTGAGCTACATCCTCAACTTTTTTTTTTTTTTTTTTTTTTGAAACAGGGTCTTGCTCTGTAGCCTAGGCTGGTCCTGAACTCACTGTGGAGCCCAGGCTGGCCTTGGACTCACAGCAGTCCTCCTGTCTCAGCCTCCTAAGTGTTGGGATTACAAGCATGCGCCACCACACCTGGCTCATATGATGCTGGGGGATTGAACTCAGGTACTTAGCACTTGCTAGGCAAGCACTTTAATAACCACTGAGCCATTCCTCCATCCCCATTCTCAGCCCTTTCAAAAAAACTTTTTTTGAGATAGAGTCTCACTCTGTAGCCCAGGCTGGTCCTGAACTCACTATGTAGCCAGGTTAGTCTTGGCTTACAGCAATCCTTCTGCCTCAGCCTCTTGAGTTCTTGGCTTGTGCCACTACACCCAGTTTATGTAGTGTTGGGGAGTTGAACTCTAGGACTTACAATTTGCTAGGCAAGCACTGTAATGTTTGTGCTATTCCTCCAGTATCTTAAGAACATTGTAATGTTTGTGCTATTCCTCCAGTATCTTAAGAACATTTTTATTGTGAGACAGGTTTTTGCTAAGTTGTCCAGACAGGGCTCAAACTTGCCATCCTCCTGCCTCAGCCTCCCAGAGTGGTGAAGATTACAGGCTTAGACCATCACGCTGGGCTTCAATATGTGATTTGATCTGCAGACCTTGTTTCTTCAGCTTATAAGGCCATAATTTCAAAGTTGTTTTTTTTTTTTTTGTAAGAATCTAACAGGTTGGGTTGGAGGAATGGCACAGCAGTTAAGCACTTGCCTAGCAAGCACAAGGCCCTGGGTTTGATTCCCCAGCAGCAAATAAACTGGGCATGGTGGTGCAAGTCTATAATCCCAGCACTAGGGAGTCTGAGGCAGGAGGATTGCCACGAGTCCAAGGCCAGCCTGGGCTCCATAGTAAAATCAGAACCAGCCTGAGCTACAGAGTAAGACCCTGTCTCAAAATAATATAATAATAATAATCTAACAGCTCACATTGAATACTGAATACTATCCCCGAAGAAGGTCAAAGTTGTTATCATCTTGAGTAACAGCAACAATTTTTTCTTTCTCTCTCTTTTTGACAGGGTCTTGTTCTGTAATCCAGACTGGTCTTAAACTCACTGTAGAGTCCAGGTTGGCCTTGAACACACAACAAGCCTGCCACAGCCTCCTGAGTGCTGGGATAACAGGCATGCGCCACCATACTAGGCTTATGTGGTGCTGGAGAGTTGACTCAGGGGCCTGTGCTTGCTAGGCAAGCCCTCTAACTGCTGTGCTGTATTCCTCCAGCCTTCTCCCTTTATTAATTTAATTTAATTTAATTTAATTTTAATTGGTGCTGCGAATCTATGGATAGAGCCCAGGGCTTTCAGACTGAACTCCATCCCCAGCCCATTTTTATTTTTGATTTTTAAACAGGGTGTCTCTAAGTCACTAAGTTACCCAGGTGTGGACTGAAATATGTGATCCTCTTGCTTCAGCCTCCCAGAGTGCTGGTCATGGTAATTCTTTTTTTATACTTAATTATTTATTTTGAGACAGGTTTTTGCTGCCCTGCAGTCCAGGCTGGTGCAGAACTCACTGTGTAGCCCAGGCTGGCCTGCGATACACTGTAATCATCTTACCATGGTCTCTGGAGAGCTGGGATTACAGGTGTGTGCCACAACTGCCTGGTTTATGTAGAGCCAGGAAATGGAACCCAGGTCCTTGTGCTTGCAAGGCAAGTGCTGTAACTGCTGAGCTATGCCCCCAGCCCCCAGCATTCCTGCCTAACTGTCTGCAGATGAGGGAACTGAGGCTCAGACGTTTTTTAAGCTTTCCCAAGTGACACAGCTGGGCAGTGAGGTGGAGCAGTGTGCCCACACCTCCCGTGGCCTGTTTCTCCACAGTGGAAGGACACAAGCATGACACGCAGTGGCTCTGAGGAACCGGGTGGGACAGAGGCTTGGAGGTCACTGCCGTTGGCAGCTCTGCTGGTGTCTCTCAGCCACTTTTCAGTAGGGCTGATGTTCCCAACTTTGATGAGCCCTATAAATAAATGGCCTCCAGGAGGTGCCGAGGCTGCACAGCAGACAGAGAAGCACACAGGAGTGGAGCAGGGTCCTGCCCTCTTCATCTTTGAGAAACTGACACCATCTATCAAGTGTCTGTATGCAGGGCCTTGTGAGATTTGCTTTTTTTTTTTTTTTTTTTTTTTTGAGACAGGGTCTTGCTCTACAGTCCAGGCTTGAACCCACAGCAGTCCTCCTGGCTCAGCCTTCTGGAGTGCTGGGATTGCAGGCGTGCCTGTACCACCACGCCTGGTTTAGGTAGTGCTGGGGAGTCGGATTTGTGGGCTCTAATGGCTGTGCTGTCCTCCCGCCCAGCATTTTTTTTTTTTTTTTTTTTTTCCTTTTTTGAGACAGAGTTTCACTAAGTTGCCTAGGCTGGTCTTGAGTCTCACTAAGAGTCTCACTGGCCTCCAACTCGTCATCCTCCTGCCTCAGCCTCCCAGAGTGCTGGGGTAACAGCTTGAAACATTTTTTGATTATGAAACTAATGGATGCTCCAGCCGCGCTTGCGACGTAACACTTGTAATCCCAGCACCACACTCTGGGAAGCTGAGGCAGGAGGATCTCAAGTTCAAGCTCTAGTCAGGGCAGTTCAGCGACTGGGCGAGTGTCTCAAAATCAGAAATAAAAACAGGCTGGCGAGGGAGCTCAGTGTGAATGTGCTGATGGGATACAGTGGGTTAGAAGACCAGCAGGTCCCTGCGACTGTCACAGACTGGACACTGAGGTGACACTGTGCAGATGTGCTGGGCCAGAAGAATGGACATTTCGGGGACGTGCCTAGGGTCAAAGCCACGGGACTCAGGAAACGCTAGGATGTGAAAACAGGGAGCTAAGAAGGGGCCCGGAGAAGGGTGGGGACATGCTGCGACCCCTAGATGGACAGAGGGGGTTTTGCCAGGCGAGTACACCGACCCCACCCCAGTCGGGAGGGAAAGCGAAGCGCACGCGCGTGCCGGCAGGGACAGAGGATCTGGCACCCAGGCAGTCGGGGTGTGGGCGGTGAGGGCGCGGGCAAGTATCCGTAGGTGCGCAGAGAGCTGCGGGTGCGCGCCCCAGCTGCTGGATCAAGCACCAGTCGGGGGCCGGGGGGACGGCGACGGCCGCATCACCCACAGCTCAGTCATTCCGAGCGCCGAGAAGCTGAGCGCGCGGAACCCCCAATTTACTTGCTCCCCCTCTTCTGTCCCGTCCTGACGTCCGGCACGCCAGCCATTCAGGAGGCGCTCCCCTCTGGCCCAGCACTTCAGGCCCCGCCCCTGCGCCTTGTACACTGACCAATTAGAAGTCGCAGTCAGCCTCCCGGCCCCCAGAAGCCCCGCCCCGAGGCCGGCTCGTCGCCAGCCAATGAGCGCCCGAGCCCGGCTCCCAGTGCGCGCAACTCGCGCTGAGCCGGCTCAGAGCGAGAAAAGCGAACCCAACCCGTCGGGGCCGCCGCTCCGGACCCACCGGCCACCGCCGCGCGCCGCCGCCTCCTCCCCCCGGATCGAGTGTACTGTCCCAACCCGAAAGTCCAGTTCTGCGGCCCGGCCAGCAGCTGCGAGCGAACGCGATGACACAGGAGTACGACAAGTGAGTTGGGAGGCGCGGGCGCTGAGGACCTCCGTGGGGCTACCCGCACCGGCTGCCGACCAGCCCGCCGCCACGGGACGGCGGGGACTGCAGGGATGGAGGGAGAGAGGAGCGGAGGGAGGCCCGAGGCGGGCGATCGCGGCGAGGCCGAGCTGGGCGCCGAGCTGGCGGCGCCGTCTCCTCCGGGGCCCTGGCCGCCCCTTTGTTCGGCTGGAGCCTCCCCGGGAGACCCTGGCCTTGGGGACTTGCAACTCCAGAGGAGGTCCTCGTCCTCCGCGCCCTCCCCTGGGACTGCTGTGCTCAGGAGATCGAATGGGTCTCCCTGGCACGCACTCCTTGGCGGGACTGGTTGATCGCCCCAGGTCACCTGCCGCCTTGTCACTCGACCCGATTGCTAGAACTTACGGGATAGAGAGAAATGTAGGGAAAGGTTAAAAGAGCTGCGCTGTGCTTGTGTTCTCTCCTCCCGGCCTGCCGGCTGGCTAGGTGAGTGAGAAAACCTATGTGGGTGTTTTTTTGTTTTGTTTTGTTTTGTTTTGCCACTTGCATCATTGATAGTAATTACAGATTACGTGTGTGTGTGTGTGTGTGTGTGTGTGTGTGTGTGTGTGTGTGTGTGTGTGTTTTGTACCGGGGATTGAGCCCAGAACTCCTTTCACACTGAACTGTATCCCCAGCCCATTTTAATTTTTGTTTTTGTGATAGGGTCTCACTAAGTTGCTCAGGCAGGGCTTGAATTAGGATCTTCCTGTCTCAGCCTCCTAGAGGGCAGGGTCGACAGGCCTGGGACACTGGGTTCCGCATTTTTAAAAAAATTAATGCACAGGAATATCAAGAGGATGAAACCGAGATCAGGATAAAAAAACTAGGAAAGGACTGTGCAAACTCAGGTGCCTTTTGGAGTTGGTGTTTAAGAGAGTCTTTTGACAAGTGTAAGGTAAGGTATGTAAGAGACCCGAAACTAGAGTGAAGGATAGTTTTGCATGTTTGCAACTTTTCCATCAATATAAAATTGTTTCAAAATTTAAAAAGGCCTTTTCTTCAATAATAGGAACTGAACCCAGGGCCTTCTCACTGAGCTCCATCCCCAGCCTTTTATTTTATTTCTGAGACAGGGCCTTGCTGTGGTGCCCAGGTTAGACTCCAGCTTGTGATCCTCCTGTCTCAGCCTCCCAGAGTAAAGGGGAATAAGAGGGGTGGGATGTGTAGGGGGTGGGGGACAACTTGTTTTCGTAAAAGGAAATCATGCCAAGTTAACCAGTCTGTTTCACAGAAGTGAATTCAAGACAGATAGTTTCATAATTATTCATTGAGGGTTATTCTAAGTGTGCTGTTTTTTAGGCTGAAAAGTTTAGATATTGTAAGTGGAATGTGCAAAAGATTAGTTGTCTAGAAGGTTTTTAGGTCCCTGAGTACTGATGAGCCCTTAGGGCCCATCTACTACAATTTGAGGATCATGAAGAATTGGGTCAAAAACTTTGGCTGGTTTTATAGTTTTTATTTATTTTGCTTTAGTTATTTATTTTTCTTTCTTTGTGGTACTGGTGATCCAGCCCAGGGCCTTTGCACTGAGCTATATCCCCAGCCCATTTTTTACTTTTAGTTTTCAGACTAGGTTTCAATAAGTCACTAAATTGCCCAGACCGAGCTTGAACTTGTAATCTTCCTTCCTCAGCCTCCTAGAGTTCTGGGAATTATAGGCCTGCCTGTGCCACCAGGCTCAGCTTGGGGTTTTTTGTTTTGTTTTGTTTTGTTTTTGGAGACAGGGTCTCGCTCTGTAGCCCAAGCTGTTCCTGAGCTCACTGTGTTGCCCAGGCTGGCCATAGACTCACAGCAATCTTCCTGCCTCAGCCTTCCAAGTGCTGGGATTACAAGCATGCGCCACCATCCCCAGTTTTTTTTATGTGGTATTGGGGAATCAAACTCAGTGCCTTACACCTTTAACCTCTGTGCCATTCCTCTAGCCCTTGGCTTGTTTTAATGTCTTGACTTTATAGCTCAGATAAGGCAAGATTTTCTTCCAAAGCTAACATTTTGAACTTAGACACCCTTCAGAAATATCAAACACCCTCAGAGTGATCTGAGACATAAAGCCATTTGAAGAATTTTTGTTTTCTGATGCTGGTAAAAACTGAGGACAAGGGTAGGAGAAGGAGAGAGCATTATGGAAACTGGAATTAAGCAAGCACTGTCATAGATTCTGGAAGTAGCTATTAAGCTATTAATAACAGCTTAGCAGCGCACCAGGAAGTCCTTCCAAGGCACCACCGGTTCAGAAGCTCCTGTGCTGTGGATGAGCTGCCTTGGGGATTGCCACTTTGAGCAACTTCTTTTTTTGTTTTGTTTTGTATTGTTTGGGATTTTTGACAAAGTCTGGCTAAATTGCCTAGGCTTGAACTTGACGTCCTCTGTGCCCCAGAGTACTGGGAGGCCTGCACCTAATCACTTGGCCTGGCTGTATCACTTCTTAAGTTTTGAGATTCAGATAGACACCCTTCTTTTTAAAACCAACTCTCTACTCGGAACAGTTCATGTTTGTTTTATGTTACCATAGTACACCACCTTCCTTCAGTCTTCTGGGCAGGAAAAAAGTCAAGGACCCTGCCTTCATTCAGTCTGAGGGTGAATTAAACTGTTCGAATTTTTTTCCCCCTCTCATAAAGTTTTTCTCCTTTTTCCAAATCTGTACCTGTATTTTGTTTGTGGAGATTTTCAGCGGGGGAGTGACCTGGGGATTGCGCTACCAGGCCCTCTACACTGAGCTCCATCCCTCGCCATTTTTTGATTTTTTGATTCTGAGACACATTCTTGATTAATCACTGAGTTGCCCCAGAGACTGGGCTCAAACTGGAAATCACCCTGCCTCAGCCTCCCAGAGTGCTGGGATTACAGGTTATATATATTATTAAAGGGCCCTGGTGTCTGCAAAACCCTAATCTTTGTTGATTACTTGAAAGATAATCAGTGGTTCTACTGTCCCTGTTAAAAGAGGTAGGTCACCTTTAGGCCATTTACATATTTCACTTGTGTGTTGCAATGACGATTGATCCTTGAATTTGCTTGTTAGAATCGTGACAATTCAAAAAAAAAGAAGAAGAAGATTTGTAACAATTCAGTGTTTCCAGTATTTTTTTGTTTTTGATTTTTTTTTTTTTGGGGGGGGGGGTTGAGTCAGGTTCTTGCTCTGTAGTTTAGGCTGGACCTGAACTCACTTTGTAGCCCTGATTGGCCTCAAACTCTCCACAATCCTGCCTCAGCCTCCCAAGTGTTAGGATGGTAGGCATGTGCTATCATGCCAGGCTAATTCAAATCAGCACCTTGGTCGTGCTAGGCAGGTGCTTTAGCCACTGAGCCTGCCCCCAGCCATGGCTCTAGTCATTTATATTTTTTCCCCTAAAAACAACATCAAAAAATTTAAACTGGGCCTTGTGGTACCCACCTGTAATCCTAGCACTTGGGAGGCCGAGGCAGGAGGACATCTGTGAGTTTAATGCCAGCCTGGGATACATAATGAGTTCAGGATCAGCCTATACTACAGAGCAAGACTCTGTCTCAAAAAAACAAACAAATCCAACAAAACAAATCAAAAACTAGCTAGGCCCAGTGGTGCAGGCCTGTAATCTCAGGACTATAAAAGACTGAGGTGGGAGGGTGGCAAGTTCAAACCCAGCCTGGGCAGTTTAGCAGTTTAGTGAGGTTTGGCCTCAAAAAAAAAAA
Source organism: Ctenodactylus gundi (assembly GCA_004027205.1). NCBI lineage: Eukaryota > Metazoa > Chordata > Mammalia > Rodentia > Ctenodactylidae > Ctenodactylus > Ctenodactylus gundi. The sequence continues at coordinate 207,349 of PVKB01001976.1, forward strand.
AAAAAAAAAAAAAAACCAGAGAAAGGGTCTGATGAAGTAGCTCAGAGCCAAGGCCCTCTGTTCAATCCCCAGGACCAAAATTACATTTTTTTAACTGATTTTTTTTTTAAAGAAGAGCTCAGTTTTGTTAGGTCTGGGTTCCATTTTTTCTCTTTATTGACTGGTTAAATAGTACCAACTGAACGGTTGTTGAGACTGTTTACATTTCAAGTTTTTGGAATCAGTACTGTTTGCTTAATCTTTTAAATTAAGTTCTCTATAAAGCTTCACTGAGCTCACCATTGATAGTCTGGATTTTTCCCACCTGACTACAGTGTTAACATGAAACCGTTCTTTCCCAGCGTGAAACAACTAAAGATCTTATTTACTTAGTTTGAGGAGGGGTGCTGAGAATTGAACCTAGAGCCTCGCAGTGCTTGGCACGTCCTCTGCCACTGAGCTACACCCTTAGTCCCTAAAAACTAGTAGAGACTTCTTGGTGGGGGAGGGAATACTGGGGATCTGAGTCCAGGATCTTTAAATTGAGTTGCATCCCCAGCTTTTTCTTTTTTTCTTTCTTTTCTTTTTCTTTTGAGACAGGGTCTTGCATTGTAGGTTGATCCTGAACTCACTGTGTAGACCAGGCTGGCCTCAAATTCACAGCAATCCTACCTCAGCCTCCCTGGTGCTGAGATTACAGGTGTGCACCAGCACACCCAGTTTATGTAGTGCTGGGGAATCGAACTCAGTGAATTTGGGATCCTCCTGCCTCAGCCTCTCAGAGTATTTTGATGACAGGCCTGCACCACTGCAGTCTCTAACTAGAGACTTAAAAAAATAAACAAAAAGAGATTTCCCCACCTGTTTGTGTTTCAATTCGTTTTTATTCAGTGGCTTCATTTATTGTAGATTCTTAAGAGTTTATCTCTAAGATAACCAGTTAACTACCATACCCGAAAATGAGATGTCTTTATTGGTTTACAGTCCCCTTGAGCCGCATTCCTTGCCCAATCTCCCAGATCTGTAAGAATACCCTAAATTTCTCCTACACCCTCGAGGATTAAGCAAACTCTCCTCTTTCTTTGTGCCCCCTCCCTTCTCCCTTTTCTCTGTTCTTCCCTTTTCTCTTTAAAGAGAGTTTTTCAGGCACTGTGGTATCCACCAGATAAAGTGGAAAGTAAAAAGTACCGGCATGAAGTGCCTTGTGCAAGCATGTGTGTGCATGTGTGTGCATGCATGTGTGTGCGTGCATGCACGCCCATGTGTGCTGGTGAAGCTCATGCAGGCCTGATTGTGTGTTTGAAGAAAAGAAGTATCTTGGCTGGACTGTGACCTTGCATCTCTCTATATAAAACATTTGAGTCCCCTGGAGTGTCCTTTTTAAAATTTTTTCATTTTATTTATTTATTCTCAGTGCTGGGCATTGAATCTGGGCCTTTACTCTAGTCCATACCCCCAGCCCCTTTCTCTGTTGGAGACATAGTCTCACTAAGTTGCTTAGTTGCCCACGCAAGACTCAAACTTGAAATCCTCCTGCCTCAGCCTCCCAGAGAGCTGTGGTAACAGGCATGCTCCATTGCATGCAGCTTGTTTACCTCTTTAAAAATGAGCATGGAATGCATTGTATGACTGTTTTCTGTTTTTCTGATCTCTCTGAAGCAAAAGGCCTGTGTTGGTTCTTCAGAATGAAGCGCTTTACCCTCAGCGGCGCTCTTACACCAGTGAGGACGAAGCCTGGAAGTCCTTCCTGGAGAACCCCCTCACCGCTGCCACCAAGGCCATGATGAGCATCAACGGGGACGAGGACAGTGCCGCGGCCTTGGGCCTGCTCTATGACTACTACAAGGTAGGCCACCAGCTCTCCGGGGAGGTTGCGGGCCCAACCTGTCGTCCGGCCCTGGGAGGCAGATGCCAGAGGATCGCCAAGTCCGAGCCCAGCCTGCCCCTCTCAGACTACAGAGTGAGACCCTGTTTCAAAAATACATATATAAAAGTAAAACATTTTCTAAAAACTCAAAAATAAAAAAAAAGGGCTGAGCTGGGAGCTCAGTGGGAAGGCCGCGGGCTCCATCCCCAGGACACAAGGCTTCCGGAGCCCTGATCAGCAGGCTCTGATGGACGGCAGCGGGTAGCCATAATTAACCAGTCCCTTGGCAGCAAGCGCCGGGCCCTGCTTTTGTAGTGGCTATAAACACTTTAATGAATCCTTTGACTTAACAATAGTTCAGAGCTGAACATCAACCATCACGGCATCAAAGGGTTGCTTCGTGGCAGGCTGACATTGCTCTGAGCATTTTTTCTCCCCGTGGAGCCAGGTTGAGTTCCTTTTCTGTAATTTTTTGGGGGGACTGGGGATGCAATCCAGAGCCTTCACACTGAGCTCTGTCCCCAGCTCCCCTCTCTCTTTTATTGTTTTATTTTGAGACACTGTCTCATGGAGTTTCCCAGCCTGGGCCTGTATTTGGGGCCCCCTGCCTCACCCCTCAGAGCACGGGGCTGGCTGTGTGTGGGCTTCTGTGTGGCGTTCCTTCTCTTGTCCCATGTGCGTGTTTTCGTCCTCATGGTGGTCCTACAGTACCGTGACTGGTGTGGTGTGGGACGTGTTAGCCGTGTATGTGTCTGTCCAGTGATGTGGTCTGTGCAAGGAGCATGTGTGTGTATGTGTGTGTCTGTGTGTCTGTGTGTCTGTGTGTGTGTGTCTGTGTGTCTGTGTGTGTGTCTGTGTGTCTGTGTGTGTGTGTGGCCCTGTTACTTCAAGCCAGGCCGGTTCCCGCCGGAGGCTGTCTCTGTGCGACTCCCTGGCGTCTGCACGCCCCCAGGCATTCTCTCTAACCAGTAGCAGATATCTGTTGATGACTAGTAAGAGTTTAGGGTCTAGGAAGCTGAGGCAGGAGGTTCTCAAGTTCTAGCCATGCCTGGGCAACCTAGGGAAACCCTGTCTCAAAGTTTTAAACAGGGGGGAGGAGCTGGGAACATAGCTGAGTATGAAGGCCACGGGCTCCATCCCTTGTAACACACACCACACTTAAAACAATGAGATACTTAAATCCACCAGTGACTCTCCTTTGGCTGTACCCTGGCCCGTGCCTCAGTTCCTTGCTGATTTATAAGAGAGATGGGGAAGAAGCAGAGAAGTTAACTGGATTGCCATAATTTGGGTGGGAACAAACTGAACAAAATATCTTAATTATTTCCTGGTAAGGACCACATGTCCAGCTTGTGGTGTCAGAGGGATTGCAGTAAGGATTTTATTCCCTTCAATTCTGAACAGAAACTTGTACATTAATACCCACCGGTGCTAGAGGGCACGTACCCTTGCTTGGGAAGTGCCGCCCGAAAGGGTCGGCTCCTTTGAAGTATCGATTGTATGTGTATGGGCCAGGTGTGGTAGCGCACACCTGCAAGCCCAGCGCTCTAGAGGCTGAGGCGGGAGGATTACCATGAGCAAGAACCTATCTCAAAAAAAAAAGGATGACAGTTTTATGGTAATAGTTATTATTCATCTTGTGATACATGTGAAGTTATTTTCTTTTGTTTAGTCTTAGTGAAATGTGTCAGAATAGAATTCTCCTATTAAGAGCCATTTTTAGCTGTCTGAGTGCACATTGAGGTTTTAAGTCTCCTTTGGGGTGCTGTCTGCAATGTACCCACTAATATTTGCCTGATTTATACCTCCTTGGCAAAGAAAAAAGGAATCAAACAAGGAGTAGAGCCTGGCCCAGTGGCACATACCTGTCAGCCCAGTACTCTGGGAGGCTGAGGCAGGACAATTGCAAGTTCAAGGCCAGCCTGGACAACTTAGTGAGACCCTGTCTCAAAATAAAAAATGAAACATTGGCTGGAAATGTAGCTCAGTGCAGAAGCCCTGGGCTCAGTCCCCAAGACCCTGTTGCTGCCAGGCAGTGGCCCCGTAAAGCTCAGGGCACATGAAGGCATTTCTGCTGTGACACTAGGACCAGAATCTTGGAAGAAGTGACTGTGCACAAGCTGGCCCTTCAGGTTTTGCATTTTTTCTGAGAACAGGGTCAGGGAGGCAGAGCAGTGAGAAGTTAAGAGAGGGGCTGGAGGAATGGTTCAGCGGTTACCGCTTGCCAAGCAAGTGCTAAGTCAAGCACTAAATACCTGAGTTCGATTCCCCAGCACCACAGAAGCTGGGCATGATGGTGCATGCCTGCAATCCCAACACTCAGGAGGCTGAGACAGGAAGATTGCTGTGAGTTCAAGGCCAGCCTCGGCTCCTTCGTGAGTTCAGGACCAGCTTGGGCTACAGAGTGAGATCCTGTCTCAAAAAAAAAAAAAAAAAAAGTTAGAGTGGGCCTAGTGGTACAGGCCTATAATTCCAGCATCTAGGAGGCTGAGGCAGTAGGATTGCAACTTGGAGCCCAGCCTGGGCAATTAAGTGTGAGATAGTATCTTAAAATCAAAAATAAAATGGCTGTGGGATGGAGCTCAGTGTGGAGGCCCTGGGCTCAATTCCCAGTGCCATAGCATGTGTGCAGCACATGGGCGTACACACACACACACACACACACACACACACACACACACACACACCAAAGAGAAGAACTTGAAAGGGCCTAATGTGTCATCAGCAACTTCTTCTCTATTAGGTTAGATAGATAAGTGTGTAAAATCTAGATAGAAGTTTTCTTTCTTTCTTTCTTTCTTTCTTTCTTTCTTTCTGTCTGTCTGTCTGTCTGTCTTTCTTTCTTTCTGAGACAGGTCTCACTCTGTAGTGTAGGCTGGTCCTAAACTCACAATGGAGCCCAGGCTGCCTCACTCTCCTGGCTTATGTGGTGTAGGGGAATCAATCTCGGGGCCTTGCACCTGTAGGCAAGGACTCTGCCCACTGTGATACTCCTCCAGCTCCTTTCTCTCTTTTTTTTTTTTTTTTTTTTGGTACTGGTTATTGAGCCCAGGACCTTCCCACAGAGCTCCAACTCCAACCAATTTTTCAGCTGTTTTAAAACAGGATATACTGCGACTGTGTCCTGTCTCGGCCTCCCAGAATGCCAGGATTATGGCCCACGCCACCGTGTCTGGCTTAGGTTTTTCTTTGAAGACAGAAGACCCATACTCTAAAGACAAAGTTATTTGTTTTGGTTTTTTTTTCATTTTTGTGATATTGGGGATTGAACCCAGGACCTTTGCTCTGAGCTACATCTCCTGTCCCTTTTTTTTATTATTTGAGATATGGTCTCGCTAAGTTTCCCAAGCTGGGCTCCAACTTGCGATCCTCCTGCCTCAGCCTCCAAAGGGATTACAAGCTTGACCCACTGGGTCAGTTGACGAAATCTGTGATGCCCTGAGTTCTTTTGAGAACTGGAAGCTGCCTTTTCGCTATCAACATATCTACTAGATCATAACTTCATTCATTGTATGCTTGGTGGATAATAAGGAGATACATGAATAACTGAATATTCTAAATGTTAAAATTATCCTAAAATATAAAAGCTTTTCTTTAGGGGGAGGGAAGTCCATCCTGGGGATAAACTGAGTTCTTTCCCATGTGTTCACATGTAAGGTTCCGCGAGAGAGAAGGTCATCCACCACAAAGCCGGAAATTGAGCACACGGAGCCGGATCACAGCAAAAGGTAAAAAGTTCAATGTCTAACATGGACTAGGCGGGCTGGGGATGTAGCTGAGTGAATCAGTAGAGCGCTTGCCTAATGTTTGATCCTCCAGCATCATATAAAGATTACCTGGGCGCGGTGGCGCATGCCTGTAATCCCAGCATTCGAGAGGTTGAGGCAGGAAGATTGCTGTGAGTTTAAGGCCAGCCTGGGCTCCATAGTGAGTTCAGGACCAGCCTGGACTGCAGAGCGACACCCTGTCTCAAAAAAAAAAAAAAAAAAAAAAGGGAGGAGAGAAAGAGGTTGGGATATGGCTCACTGTCAGTGCTCTGGGCTCGATTCCTGGTACCACAGGGAAAACAATAGTCTCTACCGAGTGTATGATCTCTGTATAGGACCTAAATTCTCAGGAGCTGAAGACGTGATCAGTGGTAAAGTGCTGGCCTAGCCTCCCGAGGCTTGGGTTCCCCTCCCCAGCACATGGGCCAAGTCGTACAGGCATGTGATCCCAGCACCCTGGGAGGCTGAGGCAAGAAAACCTAACGTTCGAGCCCTGACTGGGCACCTTAAGTGTCTTAGTGAGACCCTGTCTCAAATAGACAATAAAAAGGGGGCTGGTGATGTAGCTCAGAGCAAAGGCCCTGGGTTCAATCCCAGCTGAGGCTGGAGGATTGCAAGTTTGAGCCCAGGCTCAGTAACTTAGTGACTTAGCAAGACACCTTCTCAAAGTAAAAAATAAAAATGTGGGCTGGGGTTGCAGCCTAGAGTGGAGGTGTTAGGCCCAACCCCCAGTACCCCAAAAAGAAGGATGTTTACGAGCCTGGATTTTGAAAACATGATTTCTTTTCCTTTGTTAAAGAAACAGTATCCCCAATGTGACAGAGCAGTCCCTCCTCTCTTCTGGAGAGAACAGAGTCCAAGTCCTGAAAAACGTGCCCTTTAACATCGTCCTGCCCCATGGCAACCAGCTGGGCCTGGAGAAGAGGGGCCACCTGACAACCCCTGACACGACAGTCACCGTCTCCATAGCAACGATGCCTCCCCACCCCATCAAGACCGAAGCCCAGCCGCACGGCTTTGCTGTGGGGCTCCCCCCGGCCGTGTACCACCCCGAGCCAGCCGACCGGGTGGTCGTCTTTGATCGGAACCTCAACGCAGACCAGTTCACCTCCGCTGCCCAGCCCCCCAACGCCCAGCGGCGGACCCCCGACTCCACCTTCTCTGAGACCTTCAAGGAGGGCGTACAGGAGGTAGTGCTGGGTTCTACCTCTTCCCTGTTGCATAAGCTTGAAACTCAGCCTCACAGGGACAGATTAGAAAGAAAAGATTTTATTTTCCTCCTGAGAGAAAAGGCCTGTGGGTGTAATTTGTAAGTGAAACCTATAAATCCAGAAGTTATTATCGAGGGCGCATAGCTAATCTTACCAGCGGCCAAGTTCGCAGTTGTGATTTCAGGTCCGTGATTTCCCGGAGAGAGTGGCATGATATTCTGTTGGCTGCAGATAGATTTACACGTCACACAGTCGCAGGGTTGTTTTTGTTTTTCTTTTTTGTTTTGTGGTACTGGGGATTGAGCTCACGGTCTGTACACTGAGCTCCATCCCAAGCCCATTTTGTATGTTTCAGTGTTTGGCTTGGAGACAGGGTCTTGCTAAGACACTGAATTGGCCCGGCTGGCCTCAGACCCTGATACCTCCTGCCTCGGCCACCCAGGATGGTACGTGACAGTTGTCCCACCGGGCCAGATTCTCAGTTATTTCAGTATAATTGAGTGGTATGTACAAGTGGGCAATTTCTTTTTATTGAGTTTCTTTTTTTTAACTGTAGATTGAAAGTTTTCTTGGTGGACATAGGGGTGTAAGGGTATCGAGCCCTCCAGGGCCTTCAAACTGAGCTTCCAAGCCTATTTTGATTTTTGATTTTGAGACATGGTCTTGAGAAATCACCATGTTGCCCAGGCTGGGCTTGAACTTGGTGGTCCTCCTGCCTCAGCCTCCAGAGTGCTAGAGTGACAGGCAGGCGTCAGTGAGCCCAGCCTAAATTTTTTAAAAATTTGAGGCAAACAATGAAAGGGTAGGGTGTACTGCCCCGGACCCTGGCGCTGGCTGCCACCGTGGCACCGCAGGGTGGCGGCTCATTATGTTACTGTTTCAGGTGTTCTTCCCCTCGGATCTGAGCCTGCGGATGGCTGGCATGAACTCAGAGGACTATGTGTTTGACAGTGTCACTGGGTAACCACTGCCTTTGAACTTGATGTTTACTTTTCAGCATTTCTGACGTCTTCTCCTTTCGTTGCCTTGAGCCTGGCAACCCGAGGTGGCTGTGGTGGGCCTTGTCCTTCTCTTGGGTTGGGGATGCTCATGCGGTGCGGTGGATTTCGGACTTTGTGATCTGGTGCCACTTCCGCCCACCCTGGTGATGGTGCTCTGCCCCCCTGGGCCCTGCTGTGCTGTAGTCGGAGAATGTAAGAGGGTCAGCATTTGAACTGTATTGTTGAGGCTCTGTGAGAATTGAGCAGTAATAGCAACTTGACATAAGGCCTTTACTTATTTATATTTTTACTGTACTAGAGATCGAGCCCAGGGCCTTGACACTGAGGTTCCTGCCCAACCCATTTGTTATTTTTGATTTTGAGACAGGGTCTTTTTGGGGTTTTTTTGTTTTTGTTTTTGTTTTTGTTTTGTTTTGTTTTGTTTTTTTGAGATAGCATCTTGCTCTGTAGCCCAGTCTAGTCCTGGACTCTTTATGTAGCCCAGGCTGGCCTTGGACTCACAGCAATCCTCCTGCCTCTGCCTCCTGAGTACTAGCACGCACCATCACACCCAGCATTTGTGGTATTGGGGAATCGAACTCAGGGCCTTACATTTGCTAGGCAAGTGCTTTAACTAAACACTGTGCTATTCCTCCAGCCCTGAGACAAGGTCTTGTTAAGTTTCCAAGATGCCCAGGCTGGGGTTTGGGATGATGCTCAGCAGTTAAAGCACTTGCCTCTCAAGTGCAAGGCCCTGGATTTGATTCCCCAGCACCGCATAAGCGGGGTGTGTTGGTGCATACCTGTAATCCTAGCATTTAGGAGGCTGAGGCAGGAGTATTGCTGTGAGTTTGAGGCCAGCCTGGGCTACATAGTGAATTCAGGACCAGCCTGGACTCCAGAGCAAGACTCTGTCTCAAAAAACAGAGGAGATGCCTAGGCTAAGCTGAAACTTTCAGACTTTGATCCTCCTGCCTCTACTTCCCAGTTGCTAGGCCTCCTGAGATGTCCCATTATTAATCACAGTGTGATCAGCTGGGTGTGGGTCCTCCCTTCCTGGAGCATTTTGGGTCTGTACTGAAGTATACAGGAAGTTCTACGAGCCGGGGTTCAAAATCTGTGACTTCTTACCCTTCAGGAACAACTTTGAGTATACTCTTGAAGCTTCCAAATCGCTTCGGCAGAAGCCAGGGGACAGCACCATGACATACCTGAACAAAGGCCAGTTCTACCCTGTCACTCTGAAGGAGGTGAGCAGCAGCGAAGGGGTCCACCATCCCATCAGCAAAGTTCGGGTGAGTTCTACCCCTGACTCTCCTTTGGGGAATGTGGCCAGATGTCCCCAGCCCCTAAGACTCGTGGGCCTGAAGCTCTCTGAAGAGAAGGCCCAAAGAGGTAGCCTCCAGCCATAAATACAAAAACCAACTGGGTGAGGTGGCACAGGCCTGTGATCCCAGCACTCTGGGAGGCTGAGGCAGGGCGATCACCATGTTTGAACACAGCCTGGGAAGCCTAGCAACTTAGCAAGACCCTGACTCAAAATGAAAAATAAGCCAGGGCCTGGTGGTGCAGGCCTGCCATCCTAGCACTGTGAAATAGGCTGAGACAGGAGCATCGCCAAGTTCAATCCCAGCTTTAGCCACTTAGAGAGAACCTGTTTCAAAATAAAAAACAGCTTCAAAATGGGGTAGGGATGTAACACGATGCAAGGGTCTCGGGTTGGAGCCCCAATACCAGAGAAAAAGAAGAAAAAACCCTCGTAGACGAGTGTCTCAAGAATGGCTCACCTCTGGCACTTTCCCTTGTGATGCCCTTGCCCACAGAGTGTGATCATGGTAGTTTTTGCTGAAGACAAAAGCCGAGAGGACCAGCTGCGCCACTGGAAGTACTGGCACTCCCGGCAGCACACCGCAAAACAAAGGTGCATTGACATCGGTATGTGGCTCGGCCTCCCTTCCTCCCGGGTTCGAGGACCTGGCCCTCCGGATTCAGTTATTTTTGGCAGTGATCAGCTTCCTGCCTAATGCACTCGCGTCTCAATGCCAACTGTCGATCTGTTCCAAACGCTGTCCTGGAACCACGGGCTGCCCGCGCCTCCTCCCAACAGCTGAGCCAGCTTTCGGGCTGCCCGCCTGTAAGCCTGAACCCTCGAGGAGGCTGAGGCAGGAAGATCACAAGTTCACGCTCAGCCTGGGTAACTGACCTTAACTGGCAAACTGGGTGGCTGTGACACCATGCCAAGGACACCAGCTCCTGACCTTATCTTTAAAAAAAGAAAGAGACCTGGGGATGTGACACAGTGGGAATGGCCTGTGTTCAGGCCCTAGTACTGGGCAAAGGAAGGAAGAGAAGGGAAGAGAGAGGTGCTGAAACTTGAGCCGAGGATGTGGTGTGGTGGGAGGGAGCTTGCCTTACTTTATGACCCTGGGACCATTATTTAAATTTTTCTTTCTTGTGCTGGATGTGAGATGTTAGAGCACTTGCCTAACAAGCATAAGGTCATGGGTTCAATTCCCCAGCATCACATAAACTGGGCATGGTAGCACACACCTGCCATCCCAGTACTTGGGAGGCTAAGGCAGGACTACCATGAGTTGGAGGCCTGGACCACAGAGCAAGACCCTGTCTTTAAATAAATAAATTCTTTCCATGTTTTGAGACAGAATCTTGCTCTGTAATGCAGACTGGCCTGAACTCACTGTGTAGCCCAGGTTGGCCTCAAACTCATGGCAATCCTGCGTCAGCTTCCCAAGTGCTGGGATGACAAACATGTACCACCATGTTCAGCTGTTATGTGGTGCTGGGGGATTGAACCCAGGGCTTGGCACATACTGGGCAAGCACTTTAAGCACTGAGATATACCCTAGCCCATTATTTAAATTTTCTATGCCTAAAATTTTTTGTTTTGATACAATAAGATTGAATTAAGTATGTCTAAGCTTGCCTGTATTGCTGAAGTGTTTTGATTTGTTTTTCTTTTTCTTTGTAATACTGCAGATTGATCTCAGGGTCTTCGCAGTGAATCCTTCCTCAGTCTATATTTTATTTTTATTTTGAGACGGGTCTCTAAGTTATCCAGGCTGGGATTGAACTTGGAGATCCTCTTGCCTCAGCTTCCTGGGGTGCTGGAATAATAGGCCTGTGCCACCAGGCCTGGCTCTGCCATTCTTTTCTTTATTTTTCTACTTTTTTTGAGACAGGGTCTCGCTCTGTAGCCCAGGCTGGTCCTGAATTCACTTTGGAGACCAGGCTGGCCTTGGACTCATGGCAGTTCTCCTGCCTCAGCCTCCCAAGTGCTGGAATGACAGGCCTGCGCCTCCACCCCTGGTTTATATGGTGCTGGGGAATCGAACTCGGGTACTTGGTGCTTGACTTAGCGCTTTACCTGCTGAGCCACTCTTCCAGCCCTCCTTCATTCTTTTGAAGTTGGTACAGCCCTCTGTCCCCCTCAAAAATCTGTTCATTTAAATTATCCACTGAGAGTCACAAGGAAAATAGAGTGTTTCCTTTAGCTGCTGCGGTCTTGTGTTGAAACTAAAAACTCCCCAATTCCCTTTCCTTGTTGCTCACGTGACACAGCCGACTACAAGGAGAGCTTCAATACCATCAGCAACATCGAGGAGATCGCCTACAACGCCATTTCCTTCACCTGGGACATAAACGACGAGGCCAAGGTAGGTCCCGCTGCCCGGGCGCCGGCCTCCTGCACTTTTGGATGGGGAGGTGGCGGCGGCTTGCCATCGGCCAGCGGAACTCCCACAAGTTAGGGAGCTCTCCCTCCACTGTCGTCCCTCTCCTCCAAAACGATCTGCGAGTTCTTGTGGTGTTAGAGATCCAGCCCACGGCCTTCCCCCTGAGCCACATCCTCAGCCCATTTTTATTATTTATAGGGTTTTTTCTTTTTTATAATTTTGAGACAGGGTCTCACTAAGTTGCCCGGACTGGGGTGGGCTCAGACTTGGAGATCCTCCTGCCTCAGTCCTGCAGAGTTCAGGAATGACGGCCCTGTGCCCCGGTCTCAGGCACTCCCCTGACTTCTGTGTGCTCACTAGATCTGCACCCAGGCCCTTGCTACCACCCTGGAAGGACCTGAAGGTGACAGTGGCAGGCCCTTCTGTCCGCTGGGTGTGGCCCGGTTAATAAGCACTTATCAGAGCCTGGGAGCTTTGGCTGGAAGGCCCTCGTGTGGGCGGGGCTCTGTTTGTTTGATGTGTCACCCGGGAGGGTGGGAGTCATGAAAGCCCAGACTAGAAGACCAGAAGATAGGGACAGTGGCTTGTTTACTCTAAGGTCTGCAGTGCAGCCTTTTCCCCTGATGTACTGGAGATCAAGCCCTGGGTCTTCACACTGAGATGCATCCCAGCCCATTCGATTTTGCAACAGTCTCGCTAAGTTGTTAAGTTGCCCAGGCTGGGCTCCAACTAGTGATCCTCCTGCCTCAGCCTCCCTGACTGCCAGGATGACAAGCCTGTGCTGCCATATCCCAGCTTGCTTATGTATATATTTACTTTTTGTGGTTCGGGATATTGAAGCCAGGGTCATGCGTCTGCTTGGCAAACATGCTGCACCAGAGCTACATCCCAGGCCTAGGTGTGCCAGTTTACACATGAACTTCTGGGGGCCTGTGTAATTTATAAATCGGGGCTCTTTGTTCTACAGTAGTCTCAGCGTGTGGACTGCACATAGTGGCCTAGAAATTAATTTCTTTTCTTTTTTTTTTTTTTTTTTTTTTGAGACAGGGTCTCATTCTGTAGTCCAGGCTGGTCCTGAGCTCACAATGTAGCCCAGGCTGGCCTTGGACTCATGGCACTCCTCCTGCCTCAGCTTCCTGAGTGCTGGGATTACAGGTGCACGCCACCATGCCCGGCTTATGTGGTGCTGGGGAATCAAACTCGGGTATTTAGTGCTTGACATAATGCTTACTAAGCAAGCACTTTAATCTCTGAGCCATTCCTCCAGCCCCTAGGAATTAGTTTCTGGCTAGAGCTGTAAACCTTCTGAGTTTGCAACAGCCTAGCCTGGTGGCACGGGCCTGTCATCCCGCACCCTTGAAGTCTGAAGAAGAAGGATGGCAAGTTCAAGCCTCGCCCGGGTCACTTAGTGACCTAGCAAGATCTCATGTTGTGAATGCAAGCAGGCTGGGGATACAGCTCCGTGTGAAGGCCCGGGGCTCCATCCCCAGTACCACCGCCACAGGACAAAAAAAAAGTCTGGGAGGCTGAGCCAGAAGGATCTCATGTTCATAAGTTTCAAGGGGCTGGGGGTGTCACTTAGCATTTAGAGCACTTGTCTAGCAGGTGGAAGGCCTTGAGTCCCTTCCCTAGTGCCACACAAACCAGGCATAGTGGCAAACACCTATAATCCCAGCATTTGGGAGACTAAGGCACGAGTTTTACCCTGAGTTCGAGGCCAGCCTGCACTACATAGTGTTCAGGACCAGCCTGGACTATAGAGCAAGACTCTCTCAAAAAAAAGAAAGAAAGAAAGAAAGAAAGAAAGAAAAGAAAAGAAAAGAAAAGAAAATGAGTTTTGAGGCTAGCTTAGAGTAATTTACAGACTTAGCGAGACTGAGTCTCAAAGAACAGCCCGAAGGAACTGGGTTCAATCTCTAGTACTGCAAAAAAAAAAAAAAAAAAAAAAGGCACGGGTTGGGTTTAAATCTGCACCCGGAGTCCCACCCAAGTACTCCCAAAGCTTCCCATGAGGACCCTGTGTTTGGAGGGGCCCTGGTGTCTTTTTCCTTTTTTGTCCCCATCTTGCTGAAAGCCAGGGATTATTGAGGCTCAGAGAGGATTCTGGACAAGAGGGGTGGGACCCGCTCAGGTAACCTGATCTTAAGACGCCCGTGTGTGCACCGTGGGATGCGGGTTTGTGTGTCCTAATAACAGTGTGTTGTTTTGGCCCAGCCTACTGTTTGGAATCCACCGTGAGAGTAATTTCAGATTTGTTTGGACTGCGCACAGGCTGTGCGTTCACTGGGATTCCATTCTAATGAAGCATCTATTAAGCGCGCCATTAAAACAAGGTGGTGCCATGTTGGGGTGCGTTGGGCAGGGACAGGTTTGGGTTGTTGAACAACTTTAGATTTCCAGAGTGAACAGGAGGGCGGAGGTGGGAAAGGAATGAGTCAAACATCCAACTTGCAATCGCAGCTAAACGTGCAGCAAAGATTTAAAACTGGGTGTATTCACTGCCCTGTGTGGAGGGAGAAGGCAGGACACAGTTACTATTGAAACAAAGCAGGCCAGGCCCTGTTTATATTACGTATCTGGGAATCCCAGCACTCTGGGAGGCCGAGGCAGGAGGATCAAGGGTTTGAGGCCAGCCCGGGCAGCTTAGCCACATAGCAAGACCTTGTCTCCAAATCAAAACATAAAAATGGGCTGGGATATAACTCAGTGCAAAGGCCCTGGGCTCCATCATCAGTACTGCAAAGATAAAATAATAAAAAAACAAAAGCGAGTTTCATTGGAATCTGCCTCCAGAACATGCTGAGGAGTTGCTCTGTGGTGTCTAAGCCAGCAGTTCCATCCACACACAGGACACAGTTCCCTGCATCCCGACCTTGACACCCATGGGAACAATAGGGCACATTGATCTTGCCCTGGCCTGGCGGGAGGCGCCTCTTCTGGGACAGGAAGACGCTTGGCACTGGAAGAAGGTTTTGGTTTGGTTGTGAAACTCACATCTTGTGGAACAGGTTTCTCACACCGTGTCTGTTCTGCACCCTCCCGCTGTCACCTGCATCCATCTGTTTTTCATTCTCTCCTCATCGTTGTTGTTGTTGTTGTTGTTGTTGTTGTTGTTGTTGACCTTGTTTCTTGGTGAGCGGTACTGGGGATCGGGCCCAGGGCCTTTGTTCTGAGCTGCACCTCCAGTCCGGTTTTTAGTTTTGATTTTGAGACAGAATCTCCCAGGTTTCATAGTTGCCCAGGCGGGGTTCCAATTTGGGATCTTCCTGCCTCAGCCTCCCAGAGTGCTGGGTTTCTAGGCCAGTGCCAACAGGATCGGCTTCCCTATTTGTTCCTACCTAATAACCACTGTGTTTTGTGCTGAGAATCAAGCCCTGGGCCTTTACCCTGAGCTACACGCCAGCCCTTTTTTGTTTTTTTTAAATTTAACACAGAGTAAGTCAAGTCACTAAATTGCCCAGGGTGGGCTCAAATTTATAATTTTCCTGCCTCAGCCTCCCCAGAGTGCTAGGATTCCAAACCTGACTTTGCCTGCGCCTTTTACTTGTGTGACTTTTCCCCTGGCTCCCTCCGCCTGCAGAAACTGAGACAGCTCAGGGTGGCGTGGGAGGTGGCGCTGGGGAGCGGCCCAGCTGTTGACTGGGGTCTTGTTTTCCTCAGGGCCACGCTCCACCCACCACAGGAAGAACCCACGGTCCTGCTCGTCTCCCCGCCCCCCACCCCACGTCCCTGCCCGCCCTGCACCCTCCCCAGCAGTTCCTTACCCTCTTTCGTTCATGGTCATTTGATAGTCTGAGAAATCACACAAACACCAGCTGCACAGTGGCCATGTCTCAAATCTGTCGTGCAATGTTTAGTCACCAGCGGCCTGCGATGGGCCCCAGGTTATCTGGCAGAGCAGAGGGACTGGCTTCGCTTCGGCATGACCCACTGTCGCCAGCACCTCCTGAGGCTTTGAATGCTGAGTGGCAGGTGGGGTGGGGGTAGGAAGGGGCATGGGTCTCAGCATGAGACGGGTTGGACACCATGGCGCAGGGCTGTAATCCCAGCACTCTGGGAGGCTGAGGCAGAAGAATCACAAGTCCAAGGCCAGCCTGCACAGCTTTACGGCGCAACGAGACCCCGTCTCAAAATCAAAACATGGGGCTGGAGGAGTGGCTCAGCGGTTAAAGCGCTTAGATCAAGTGCTAAGTACCCAAGTTCATTCCCAGCACCACATAAGCCAGGCGTGGTGGCTGAGACAGGAGGTTTGCTGTGAGTCCAAGGCCAACCTGGGCTCCACAGTGAGTTCAGAACCAGCCTGGGCTACAGACTTTGTCTCAAAAAAAAAAAAAAAAAAAAAAAATCAAAGCATAAAAATACACTGGGGATGGAGCTCAGTGTGAAGGCTCTGGGCTGGAGCCCCCATGCCACAACACAAAAAGAATTGGCTCAGCCATCTTTTTTGACTGACTAGAGGAGAATTAAATTAATTTCTTTTGCAGGTAGCTTAGTTACTTTCTAGAGAAAGTACTAAGTTATTTTATGTAATTGGTTTTTTTTCCTTTTTTCCTTTTTTTTTTTTTTTTTTTTTGGCAGAGTGTCATGCTGTAGCCCAGGCTGGTCTTAAACTCACTATGTAGCCCAAATGGGCCTCAAATTTACAGC
Organism: Ctenodactylus gundi; assembly: GCA_004027205.1. Taxonomy (NCBI): domain Eukaryota; kingdom Metazoa; phylum Chordata; class Mammalia; order Rodentia; family Ctenodactylidae; genus Ctenodactylus; species Ctenodactylus gundi. The sequence continues at coordinate 223,492 of PVKB01001976.1, forward strand.
AGTCCTCCTGCCTCAGCCTCCCAAGTGCTAGGATTTCTGGCATATACCTATCATGCCCAGTTAGGGAATTGAACACAGGACCTTGTACTTGCCAGGCAAGCACTTTAACCACTCAACCAGTCCTCTAAATCTGTGTCTAAGTTAAATTTTAATACAAAGATGAATTAAGATGATAAAAACTCCCAGAGGCCTCTGGGAATGTGTCTAAGAGGCTCCCAAGCCATGTGGTCATCAGCTTTGAAGCAAACAGGAGGTTTCACACAGAAATATTCGGATCTTTGGGGCGAGGGTGTGCTTGGTGGCTAGTGCACTTGGTGAGCATGTGCAAGCCCTGGGTTCAATTCCACACTACCACATAAAGATTAGCTGGGCACGCCTGCCATCCTAGCACTGGGAAGGCTGAAGCAGAAGGATTATCCTGGGCTGCGTGAGTTTAGGACCAGTCTGAAGTACACAGCAAGTTTGCAAAACAAACAAACAAACAAACAAAAACAGGGATCTTATTTCATGTCTCAAGTTCAAACAAACCTTCTGCTTAGCCATGTGGGATCCTTTTTTCCCAAAATATCCTCCCTTGCCAGTTTTTCTTATTTCTAGGCTGGTCCTGAACTCCTTTTGTAGCCCAGGCTAGTCTTGAACTCACAGCAGTCCTGCCTCAGCCTCCTGAATGCTGGGATTACAGGCACACGCCAGCACACCCAGATGTTATATGGTGCTGGGGATTGAACCCTGGGCTTTGCACATGCTAGTGAAGCTCTCCAACCACTGAGCTACATACACTTCCTGGCCCTTGGGAGTCTCTTAATAACCATAATCTTTTCCAGAATCATTCAGGATGTGTGTGTGTGTGTGTGTGTGTGAGAGAGAGAGAGAGAGAGAGAGAGAGAGAGAGAGAGAGAGAAAGAGAGAGCGAGAGAGCGAGAGAGCCCTGGATTGTATACGATCCCCAGTATCGTAGATAGATAGTGGATACCCTTTAAGTATGTGAGTTTTCAGCCAGGAATTAGGAACTGTCCCTTCAAGAAAAGGGATGGACTTCTAATAAAAATCCTGCAAGGCATCTTTGGCCTGTTTGGTAGTTTGTTTTGTGATTAGCTGATCTTTCTTTCTTTCTTTCTTTCTTTCTTTCTTTCTTTCTTTTTCTTTTTCTTTTCTTTTTTTTTTTATACTGGACGTTGAGCCAAGACCTTCACACTAAATCCATCCCCAGCCCATTTTTAAATTTTCATGTTGAAACAGTCTAAGTTGCCCAGGCTGTCCTTGAACTTGTGATCCTCCTGCCTCAGCTACCAAAGTGCTGGGGTGGCCTGTCTGTGCCACCTGGCCCAGCCAAGAATTAGTTTTTATAAAGAGGGGAAACAGGTAGTCAGGAGTGAGAGTGAGGCTCAGAGCCCTCTGAGGCCTGCAGGTTTCATTCTGGTCTGGGGATATCGCTCCTTCTCATTTTTGCCTTGACTTGAAACCTTCCAGGCTGATCCTGAACTCACTATGTATCCCATGCTGACTGGGAACTCTTGACAGTCCCCCTGCCTCAGTCTCCACAGTGCTAGGATTACAGGTATGTGCCACCACACCCAGCTTTCATCAGTGAGCTGCACCCAGACCTTGCCTGGAAATGGAGAGTCACTGGGTTTGGTGAGCATTGTCCAGAATCCTTGCCGGGATGGCACTATGTCAGGCAGTCCTGGTGTTGAGGAGCTAAAGCATTACTTCCTCGGGCCTCGGAGTCCAGGGGAACAGGCAGAAGTTCAGCTGTGCTGTTTGGCTATAAAATGAAACACGCAGCGTGTGCCCAGTTGTTTGCATAAGCCGCCCACTTGCTTTTCCTTCCCTTCTCTGCCCCACCCTGAGAATGTTCACGAAACTGTGTCCTCTCCTGCGATTGGGGATGTTTCTCCCCTTGGGGATGCTGGGAATCCATCTCACCGCCTTCACACCGAGTTACATTCCCAGTCCATTTTTACTTTGGATTTTGTGCCAGGGTCTTCCTAAGTTACCAGGGTGGGCTTGAACTTGTAGTCTTCCTGCCTCGACTTCCTTGAGTGCTTCAGTCACAGGCCTGTGCCACTGGGCCCAGCTGATTTGTGATCTTTCTGTAGCACAGGCTGATCCTGGACTCACTCTGTAACCTGAGCTGGTCTAGAATTCATAGCGGTCCTCCTGCCTCAAGACTCCCAGATGCCAGGATCACAGGCATGGGCCATCACACCTGGCTATTCTGTGGTACTAGGGGATCAAACTGGTGCCTCCCACTTCCTTGGCAAGGGCTGTAAGCACCAAGCTGTGCCTCCAGCAGCACCCCGATTTGTGTGTGAATTCATGGGTTGGCGTATGACAAGGTTTTTAAATATATATAAGGGGAACTGAAGAAATAGCACAGCAATTAGAGCACTTGCCTAGCATGTGCGAGGCCCTGGCTTGTTTCCTTAGCACCACATAGGCTGGGCGTGGCAGGGCACACCTGTAATCCCAGCACTTGGGAGGCTGAGGCAGGAGGATAGTTTTGAGTGCAGCTGGACTACAGAGCAAGACCCTGTTTCAAAACAAAAGTTGCAAAAGTGGTATAATAATGTATATAAAAAGACATCAACTCAAAGTACAATTTTATTTATTATTTATTTGGCATTAAGGATTGAGCTAAGGGCCTTCATGCTGAGCTACATCCCTGGCTCATTTTTATTTCAATTTTGAGGCAGGTTCTCGCTAAATCGTTAAGTTGCCCAGGCTAGGCTCAAACTTGCAATCCTCCTGCCTTAGCGTCCCAGAATGCTGAGATGACTGGACTGCGGCGTCAGTCCTGGCCTTTTTTTTTCCCCCTACTTACAAAAAGTAACTCGACTCAGGAAAGGGTAGAAACCCACCTTCTGCATTTTGCACACTTTCTTTTTCTTTTCTTTTTTTTTCTTTGAGGCAGGGTTTGCTTTGTAGTGCAGAACTCACTATGCAACTCAGGCTGGCCTTATATGGCAGTCCTCCTGTCTCAGCCTCCCACGTGCTGGGAATTACAGGCCAGTTTATGCTGGGCTTTCTTCCAGTTTAGTTGGTCTGGGGAATGGAACGCAGGGTCTTGTGGTTGCTAGGCGAGCACTCTAACTACTCTCACAGCCCATTCTAACTTTTCTTTAACTATTTTTTCTTTGTTTTTGTTTTTTGAGACAAGGTCTTACTCTAACCCAGGCTGGCCCTGGACTCACTGGTGGCCTTGGACTCGGGACAATCGCCTGCCTCAGCCTCCCGAGTGCTGGGATTACAAGCATGGGCCACCAGGCCCAGCTTTATGTGGTGCTGGGGAATCGAACTAAGGGCGTGTGTTTGCAAGGCAAGCGCTTTAATCTGCTGTGCCATTCTCCTGCCCCTTTCTTTAACTTCTATTCTAATCCCTTTTTCTTTGACTTAAAATCCATTATGGGTTTTCTCCTTTTTATAACTTAAATCTATGCCTATTTCTTAGTGTATCCAGTGACACATGGTGATGCTTGTAGTGACATTGGATGAACTTAGAAACAAGCAGGAACAGGGAGCTGGTGGAACCCTGAGTATCTTGGGTGTTGAGTCTTGTGTCTTTAAAAGGTGGAATCTTGCTGGGTTGAGGGGCTCAGATTTATAATCTCAGCAGTCTGAGAAACTGAGGCAGGAGAATTGCAAGCTCCAGCCCAGTCGAGGCAACTCAGTAACTTATTGAGACCCTGTCTCAAGTAAACGATAAAAGGGGTTGGGAATGTAGATTAGGGAGAAGGTCCCTGCTCAATTCCCAGGACACACAGAAAGCTGTGATTCCAACCGTGTCCGCTAGGTGGCGCTCCTACACCGGAAATAAATTCTAACCTAGTTGCCCAGAAGTTCGAATGTAATTGTGATCTCGTGTGTAGGCATAAAAATAGGGGGACATTGAGCACGTGCACTTGCTCAGCTTCGGGAGCCCTACCCTTGAAGATCAGAATAATAATGTGTTTGACATTTGAGAAAATTTCCTGGAAGTTGAACGTACATATTGTGAGCCGAGGGTGAGTGTGTGTGCCCCCTCCACTTCCTTCTTGAAAAACAGAGTCCCAGCCGGGTGTGGGCGCACACTCCTTTAAACCTACCTCTTGGGAGGCTGAGGCAGGAGGACCTCTGCGAGTTTGAGACCTGCCCGAACCACGCAGTGAGGTCCAGACAAGCCTTGACTACAAAGCAAAACCCTATTGGAGAAAAAAGAAAAAAGAAAAACAGAATCCAGTGAGAAGGTTCTCTCCAGCTGCGCAGGACCGAGGGCCAGCAGCTGTGCCAGGGGTATGCCAGTGCTCACGCTGTTAATCTCTGCTCCATGGCCCAGGCCCATCATCCCAGCACTCTGGGAGGCTGAGGCAGGAAGACAGCCCTTTTGAGCCCAGCCTGGGCAACCCAGCTCGCTTAGCAAGCCCCTGTCTCAAAAGTAAAAATGAATTGGGGCTGTAGCTCGGTGAGAAGGCCCTGGGCGCAGGCCTACTATGCTAAAAAGGAAAAAAGTTGTCCGTGTGGATCAGGGTCCTTGGGTGCTTGAATCACAAGGAAAAAAAACCTTGAAAACTAAGGTGACAGTCTCAGGGCCTGTGTATATATGTGCATGTGTGTGTGTTTTATTGGAATTGAACCCAGGACTTCCCACCAAGCTGTATCTCTAGCCCTTTAAAAAAAAGTGAGACACAGTTTCAATTAGTCATTAACTCTGGGTTTGAACTTGTGATCCTCCTGCCTCAGCCTCCCAAGGATGACAGGCTTGTGCCACTGAGACCTGGCAAGAGCTATCCTACAAGGGACATGGACAGGGCTTCGGAGCATTCCTATGACCAGAAGTACTTCCAAGCCCTTCGCCCCCTCCAGGAACAGAGCGTCTCCCGTGCAGGTGACACCCAGCTCCTTCCCGGGCGCGCGGCGGCGCTGCTCACCGTCCCTTCCCTCGCAGGTCTTCATCTCCGTGAACTGCCTGAGCACGGACTTCTCCTCCCAGAAGGGGGTAAAGGGACTGCCGCTCAACATCCAGATCGACACCTACAGCTACAACAACCGCAGCAACAAGCCCGTGCACCGCGCCTACTGCCAGATCAAGGTGTTCTGCGACAAGGTGGGGGCCGGCGGGAGTCCTCCTTCCCCGGGGAGGAGCCACGGGCCAGGGCGGGGGCGGAGGCGGGGACTGGCTGCCGGGAGCAAGGCCCTGCGTTCTGGGCCCCAGCGCACTGGAGGCTGAGGCAGGAGGATTTGCGCGTGTGCAAGGCCAGCCTGGGCTACAGAGGGAGACCCTGTCTGAAAAGGAAGGAAAAAAAAAATGACTGGGGGATGTAGCTCAGTGCAAAGAGCGTTGGGCTCAATCTCCAGTACCACAAAAGAAAAAAAGATTTAACCTTTAATTTAACATACATGCACACTTAGAAGACCTCCCATGAGCACAAGATCCTTCCAGTAACAACTAAGTTATATAGGAGGTGGCTAAAAACCAAGCCCAGCACTCGGAAGGCCGAGGCAGGAGGATTGCAGTGAGTCCAAGGCCAGTGTGGGCTCCATAGTGAGTTCAGGACCAACCTGGGCTGCAGTGAAAACCCTGTCTCAAAAAAAAAAAAAAAAAAAAAGAAAAAAAAACTTTTTAGAGGAAAAGACTGTGATAAGCCTCATGAATATCATAACAATTCCTTTCCCAAGGAGAGATTTCCCCCAATGAACTTGCAGTTCTCCTGCCTCAGCCTCCCACAGGGTAGGGTGAAAGTCATGTGCCACTATGCCCCAAACCTTTTGTTTTCATTTTTTGTCCTTTTGAGACAGGGTCTCGCTCTGTAGCCCAGGCTGGCCTTGAACCCATGGCAATCCCCCTGCCTCATCCTCCTGGGTGCTGGGATTACAGGCATGTGCCACCATGCCAGCTTTTGTGGTGCTGGGAAATCTAACTTGGACACCTAGTGCTTGACTTAGCACTTGCTAGGCAAGCGCTTTGACCGCTGAGACATTCTTCCAGCCTCCCCCCTTTTAAATTTTTTGTTTTATTATTTATTTATTTTTCTTTTTTTCCAGACTGTTTGTTTGTTTGTGGTACCTGGGGTCCAGTCCAGGGTTTTCATATTGTGCTACATCTCTAGCCCATTTTCAGTTTTGATTTTGAAACAGAATCTCACTAAATTGCCCAGGTTGGACTTGAATTTGTGACCATCCTGACTCAGCCTCCCAGAGTGCTGGGGTGACCTGTGCCGCCCTGCTCCCAAAAGCTCACCTTGTTCTCTTTTGATCCACAGGGAGCCGAGCGGAAAATCAGGGATGAAGAACGAAAGCAAAGCAAAAGGAAAGGCAAGTGCCCAGGCCCGGCCGGGTGTCGCTCCCAGACGCGGTGGCTGGCTGTAGTCAGTTGTCACGCTGCCCACCGTACAGCAGCAGACGGGCAGCAGAGGAGGGGACACTTAGCTGGCTGCAGGACAGTTTCTGGGGTTCCTATCTGTCTGTCTGTCTGACAGGGTCTTGCTGTATAGCCCAGGCTGGCCTTAAACTCACAACAGTCCTCCTGTCTCAGCCTCCTGAGTACTGGCACAACAGGCATGCACCACACCATCATGTGCAGCCGATCTTTTAAGTGGTGCTGGGGAATCGAACCCGGGCCTGTGTGCTCTGTGCAAGAGCTGTAGACGCTGAGCCATGCCAGCCCCCCTTGGGTTTGTTGAGCTGTGTCTTTTGTGTGTATTGGTTGCTGGTTCCAGTCACGAAAAGTCACACCCATTCCCCTAGAATATCCCCCCATGTCGAGGCTCATCTTCATTTGTAAAAAACATTGATTGCTGGACCCAGTAGCACAGCCTGTAATCCCTGAGCACTGGGAGGCTGAGGCAGGAAGATGACAGATTAGAGCCCAGTGGAGAGTCTTTTTTTCTCTGTTTATTTTTAATGAATAAGCACTGTTTATCAACAGAGCTCTGGGGCTGGGAGTGTTGCTCAGTTTTGAGAGTACTTGCTGAATGTGCAGAAGGCCCTGGGTTCGATTCTCCAGCAGCACATAAAAATTAGCTAGCTATGATGGTGTACACCTGTAGTCCCAGCCCTTGGGAAGCTGAGGCAGGAGGATTACCATGAGTTGAAGGCCAGTTTGGGTTACATAAGGAGTCCAGGACCATTTTGTAGCCTGGGCTACAGAGTGAGACCCTGTCTCAAAAAGAAGAGAAGACACGTCTTAACCTCCCAGCCACTGACCTTGGTCTCCTCTCTCCTCCTTTGGTCAGTTTCTGACGTCAAAGTGCCGCTGCTGCCCTCGCACAAGCGCGTGGACATCACAGTCTTCAAGCCCTTCCTCGACCTGGACACCCAGCCTGTGCTCTTCATCCCCGACGTGCACTTTGCCAACCTCCAGCGGGGTGCTCACGTAGGTGCTGCTGTCGGGGGAGGTGACTGGGCCTGGCAGAAACACCTGTCATCATGCCAGCACTGTGGGAGGCCGAGGCAGGAGGACTGCAAGTGACTCAGCAAAAATAAGTTTCTTAGGCTGAGGGTGTATCGGATGTTTAGAGAGTGCAGGGCTCTGGGTTAAAGTCTCCAGCACCACACGAGCTGGGCCTGGTGGCAGACATCTGTATTCACAGCACTCGGGAGGCTGAGGCAGAAGGATTGCTGTGAGTTTGCGGCCAGCCTGGGGTGTATAGTTAGTTCAGGGCCCGCCTGGACTACAAAAAAGAGGCCCTCAAAAGTTTCTTGGCTAGACATGGTGCCACACACCTGTCATTTCAGGCTTTTTGAAGGCTGAGGCAGGATGATTACAAGCAGGAGCCCAACTCAGGCAATTTAGTGGACCCCTAGCTCAAAAAAATGTTTTTAAATGAAGCTTGGTATAAAAGTCCTGAGCTCAGTTCCCAGTATTACCAAAAGGAAAAAAAAAGTTTTGATGTTAGGTTGAGTCTCTCCTAAATTATCAATTTAGGAACATCCACTTAGGATCCGAAACATGCTGACTGTATTTGAAAAGCAGTCTGTTTTTGTCCTTAGGTTCTTTCCATCACCTCGGAAGAACTGGAGGGTGAAGGGTAAGATTTGTTTTATTTTGCTTTTACTTCTTTTTTTTTTTTTTTTTTGAAACACTGTTGGACTTACAGAAAAAATTCCCACGTACAATACAGAAGAACCTGAGCCACTTAAAAGTCAGCTGCTGAGGGGGAAAAAAAAAAGAGTCAGTTTCTGGGGCTAGGATAGCAGGCGGTGGGAGTGCCTGGCAAGGGTGAGGCCCTCAGTTTGATTCTCCAGCACCACATTAGCCGGGCATGGTGGCACTTGCCTGTCACTCCAGCCCTCAGCAGGAGGATCGCAGGAGTTCAAGGCCAGCCTGGGCTCCATAGTGAGTCAGGACCAGCCTGGACTGCAGAGTGACAGCCTGTCTCCAAAAAAGGTCAGCTGCTGACCCATAGCCCATCACCCCTTGAGTGCCCGGGTGTGTTTTCTCCTATAAACAAGCACATTCCAGCCCAGTAGGGTGACCTAGGCCCTGTCATCCCAGCCCTCTGCGAGGCTGAGGCAAGAGGATCACAACTTTGTGCCTAGCTTGGGCAACTTAGGCACTTGGCCAGATTCTGCCTCAAAATCAAAACTGAAAAATAGACTGGAGATAGATGGAGCTCAGTGCAAAGGCCCTGGGGTTGGTCCCTAGTGCTGCAAAAAAACAAAAACAAAACTGACATTGCTAACCACGTACTCTTGGTCACCCACAGATCTACCCTGAAAAGAGGCCCATACGGGACAGAAGATGACTTTATTGTCCCCCCTCCTGCAAAGCTGGGCCGGGCAGAAGAGCCCAAGAGAGGTGTGTGGATCCCTGTCACTCAGCAGAGGCTGAGCCCCGCAGGGGCCCAGTTCTGCCCACGGCATGAAATGTAGGAACAGTCCCGTCCTCATCCTCCACTTCCTGTGTGCTCTGCCTCAGATCCGCACCCAGCACAGGGCATCCAGGAATGGGCTGCAGCCTGTCCCCTCAGGACACGTGTCACGTTGGCTCATGTCTCCTATTCTTGATTGCGGCCGTCTTCATCTTAACTGAGCTGGGCTCAGCAGCCAGGCCCATCATCCCAGCACTCTTAAGAGGCTGAGGCAGGAGGATCGCACATTCAAGCCCAGCTTGGGCAACTTAACAACTTAGCAAGACTATGTCAAAATGAAAAATCAAACCCAGGCTCAGTGTGAAGGTCCTGGTGTCAATCCCCAGTACCACAAAATAATAGTGATTTAGTTTTAATCTTCACCAATACCCCTGATCTGCCTTCGTATTTCATGCCTGAGAAGTAACGTCTTCCTCTCTTATCCACACCATACCCCTTGCTCCCCCCACCCCCGTGCTCGGCTGGGCTAGTGCTGCTGTACGTGCGGAAGGAGTCCGAAGAGGTGTTCGATGCCCTGATGCTCAAGACCCCCTCTCTGAAGGGCTTGATGGAAGCCGTAAGTAGGAGCCCAGCTGCTGTCCCAACAGGGAAAAATGGCTTGGAACTGGCCCACCCTGTAGCTGATGTAACCTTCCCACCGACCCTGTGCTGTGCAAGCAGTGTCCCTCTCCTGAGGAGGGTCCCACCCGTCCCCTGCTGGTGTGTGGCTTGGTTTTATTCACATGCTTCCGACTCCAAAGTGAGGTCTTTTCTACATTTAGTCAGAATATATAAAAGCAAGGCCCAGTGGTGCAGGCCTGTCATCTCAGCACTCTGAGAAGCCGAGGCAGGAGGATCACCACATTCAAGCCTCACCTGGACAATTTAGCAAGACCATGTGTCAAAATCAAAAATAAAAATAGGCTGGGACATGAGGGCACATGGCTGTGATCCCAATACTTGGGTGGGTGAGGCAGGAGGACTCTCATGAGTTTGAGGCCAGCCTGGGCTTTTTAATGAGCTCAGGACCAGCCTGAACTACAAAGCAAGACTGTCTCTCAAACAAAAAAAGGCTAGGAATGTAGCTCGGCAGTGAGCGCTCTTACCTAAGAAGTGTTAGGCCCTGAGTTCAGTTCCCCAGCACCACATAAGCCAGCATGGTAGTGTACACTTGTAATCCCAGCACTGGGGAGGCTGAGGCAGGAGGATTGCTGTGAGTTCCAGGTCAGCCTGGGCTCCATAGTAAGTATAGGACCTGCCTGGACTACAGAGCAAGACCCTGACTCAAAAAGAGGGAGGGAGGGGAGCATTGAGGATGCATCTTAGGGAGAAGGCCCTGGGATCCTGGGTTCAAAAAAATGTATGACGGTGGGGACACACCCGGGACGCTGAGATGTAGCCCTCCTGGAGCTGGGTGTAAGGGTGTGGTGTCGGCAATATTGGCTCACTAGGTCTGCCAACTGCGGGATGTAATTCAAGGCGTGGCCGCTAGGGGAGCTGTGGGAGAGGAGCAAGCAATGACCCACGCGTTTTCGGTCTGTAGATTGCGGGTTCCGAGTTGGAAACAACATGGCGGAGGGACCTTGCTCCCCTCTGCTACTCACTTCCCAGCAGCCGGAAGCCAAGAAGGGAAGCGCCTGGGACAAGAGTGGGCACTTTCGGGTCTCCGCCTAGCGCTCCCTCCACACAGGCTCCAGCTTGGCCGGCTCCTGGGCCATGAGCTCACTGGGGTGCCTCCGCTGATGGGTGCAGCACCTGTGATCCAGTGGCTTCCATGCTCGGGAGACTCAGGGGACTTTTTATTTCATCGTGCTTTGGTTTATTTTACATTTGTGGTACTGGGGTGATCCCAGGGCCTTCCCACGGGACTTCCCCCTGACGCCTCACCCTTCGCACTGAGTCCGAGCCGGAGTCTTGCCAAGTTGTCCAGGCAGGCCTCCAGCTAGCAGTCCTCCTGCTCAGCCTCCCAGACAGCTGGGACGAGAGGCAGGGAGATTTTTTGTGGGGGGAGGCAGGGTCTCGCTCTGTAGTCCAGGCTGGTCCTGAACTCACCATGGAGCCATGGAGCCCAGGCCACCCTCAGACTCACGGCAGCCCTCCTCAGGCAGGGAGATATTTTGGATCTAAACAGTACGTCAAAAAATAAATAAATAAATAAATAAATAAGGTATCCCAGTGTGAGTGTGTGTGTGTGCGCATGTGAATGTTTATTAGGTTTCTTTAATGCCACAGGAACTGCATTTTGTAATTTTTTTTCCTGATCTTTTAGATCTCAGACAAATACGATATTCCTCATGACAAGATTGGGAAGATATTCAAGAAGTGCAAAAAAGGGTAAGCCGCAAGGCTGGGGGGGCACAGCAGCTTGAGCACCTACTTGGCAAAGCCTGTATGTGTCCCCAACACCATATACGCTGAGCGTGCTGGCTGCTCCTTAGCCCCAGGGAGGCTGAGGCAACGGGATTGCCCTTGAGTTCAAGGCCAGCCTGGGCTACAGAGGGAGACCCCATCTCAGAAAGAAGAAAGAAAAGAAAGAGTATGCAGGCGCTGGGGGATATTTCAGTGGTTAGAGTGCTTGCCTAGAACACAAAAAGCTCAGCTTCAATCCCTCAGCACCACATGAAAATTAGCTGTGGTGGTACAGGCCTATATTCCCAGCATTTGGGAGGCTGTGGCAGGAGGATCTCCAAGTCCAAGCCCAATGTGGGCAACTTAGAGACTTACGAAGACCCTGTCACAAAACTGAATCTAACTGAGCTCGTGGGCAGTCCCTGGGCTCAGTCCCCGATAGCACATGCTCCCACACGCGCACACAGCCAGCACTAAGTCTAGACTCACACCCCCAGGATCCTGGTGAACATGGATGACAACATAGTGAAGCACTACTCCAACGAGGACACGTTCCAGCTGCGGATTGACGAGGCCGGCGGCTCCTACAAGCTCACGCTGACCGAGATCTGAGGCTGGGCCTGCGGCCCTGGGAGTTCAGGGGTGGTGCTCCCAGATCTTCCTGGTGGGCCTGTGTGCGTCCCGGCACCACCTGCAGGCCCTGGTGCCGCTGGGAGAAAGGGATTCCTCTCAGGTTGCATACGGAGCTGCATTTAATGTGTTGATTGGCATTTTTTCCAGATGACAGAGAAATCCATGTTGCATCATGTCTGAATTTTCTGAGGTCCTTAGGACTAAACGTGGCAAATTCCTTGCAGAATCTAACAGACTCTTGAAAACCTTTGGGATATCTGTTACATTGTATGTCAAAATATGGGGCTGTCATTAGAGCTCTGGGAGGCTGAGGCAGGAGGATCATCAGTTCAAGCCCAGCCTGGGCAACTTGGCAACTTAGTGAGACCCTGTCTCAAAAATCAAACCTAAAAATGGGCTATGGATAGAGCTCAGTGTGTAGGTCCCAGTACCTACCCCCTAAAAAAATACAAGGCTGTGTGCCCTATCTGCAGTAGCCTGGGCCCACTCTTTAGGTCGGGCTCAGCTTCATGATTGTGAGCTCTTTTGTGGCCTCAGTTTACGTCCAGACATCTGGGGAATGGGTACGGCCCCAGAGCCGTGCAGGGGCAATGCTCTTCCTCTCACTCTGTCACCCTCCAATCAGTGTTTACGAAGTAGGGCACGTGACTGGAATCTTCCTTTGGGACTTCGCACACAGCACCTGCCTTCCTTCCCTTGTGTGGTGTCTCCAGACGTGCCAGCTGCCTGCCTTCTGAGAAGCCTGCGAGGGTCGCAGGGTGAGCTCAGCTAAGATTAAGCTGCCTTGTATATAAGTGCAATACGTTTTGAAGGTCTCTGTATAAATGTGTACATACCTGACTGATAGAAATGCATAATATATAAAGCAAGCATCTGTGGACAGAGCCAAGATAACGCAGGAAGAACTACCTTCAACACTTCTTTTGATAACATGGATGGAGCAGAGAGAAACCACATTTTAGCCAGGCCTGGTGGCACACACCTGCCGTCCCAGTAGCCAGGAGGCTGAGGCAGGAGGATCGCTGTGAGTTCGAGGCCAGCCTGGGCTAGTGAGTTCAGGACTAGTCTGGACTACACAATTGAGGCCTTGTTTCAAAAACAAAACCAAGAAAAGAGAAAAGAAGCCATGTTTCCCCCAAACACAAGCACTTGCCCCATAGCAGAGCAAGATCTTCTCACACGAGGAGATCTTGTCTGCAGGGGAGAATGCGTGACGCGTTTCCATACCGTTTCACAAATGAAGTAAAAGAGGGACAGGACTGACTCCCGTCGCCTGTGACGCTGGCGCCAGCCGGGGTCTTCTGCCAACCGAGTCCCGCACGGCGACGACCATGAGCCCCATGGCGTGACACCAGGTGGGTTTCTTCCTCTACCCGCTGGAAGAACTGGCTGTGACCACGTTTCAGAGCCTGAGAACTTGTATTACGTCACAGGCTTAACAATTCTAAGTCGTAGCTTTGGGAGGCTGAGGCAGGAGGACCAGCAAGTTCCAGATCTGTCTGGGCAACTTAGCAAGACTCTTGTGTCAAAATTTAAAAAGAACAAAGGGGGTTGGTGCTGGGGGTGGGAGCTCAGTGCAAAGGCCCTGGGTTGGATCCTCAATACCAACACCACCAACAGAAAAATCCCAGGAAGCAATCATAAATTATGAAAGCATATCCCTATGGCAGATAATGTTTTGTACACATGTTTAAATATATAAAAATACTTAAGCTCTAATTTTATAACAAACATTGTAATGGAGATAAAATCACGGGTACTCTTAGGTTCAGGGAATTAGGTCATTTGTGTAAGTATCATGGATAGTAACAGTTTAGGTTAAGGTATTTTAATGAAGTATGTGAGCTGAATTGCTGGCTTTCTAAGATAACTCGGGACACGGGTCATATAACACTATTTTATATTTTGTCTTATGAAATTGATTCTGTCTTGTTTGTCATTTTGAATTGTATTATTGACAAAGATATGTTTTAAACCAAAGGGATTAAATTTTATATGACTATTTTGTAATATGTCCTTTTCTGTTTTTCAGTTTTTTTGCTTTTGTTTATTGAGACCGAGTCTTGCTCTGTAGCCCAGGCCAGTCCTGATTTCACTGGGGAGCCCAGGCTGGCCGTGAACTCACAGAAATCCTCCTGCCTCAGCTTCTCGAGTGCTGGGATGACAGGTGTGCGCCACCACGCCTGGTGTATGTGGCGCTGGGGAATCGAACTCGGCCTCGTGCTTCCTGGGCACCTGCTCTGACCACTGCGCTCTTCCTCCAGGATCCTGTTTCAGTTTAATGTGATCATGTTTTTGGCCTGTAAAGAAAGTTTATGATTTTAAAATTATGAGAGACGGGGTCCCTCTGTATCCCAGGATAGTCCCAACTGCCTCACCTTCCCAAGTGCTGGGATGATAGGTGTACACCGCCCTGCACAGTTTATGAGATGCTGGAGAATCAAACCCAGGTCTTATGCTTCCTAGGCAAGGGCTCTGACTGCTGAGCTAGGCCTCCAGTCTTGAAATTTTTAAGAAGCAGGCAAGTTCAGTGGTACAGCCTGGAAACCTAGTGGTCTGGAAGGCTGAGGCAGGAAGACCAAAAGTTCCAGCCCCGCCTGGGCAACTTAGCTGTTTAGTGAGACCCCATCTCCAAACCAAAAATAAGGATGAGGGGTGGGGCTGGGGGCGTGGTTCAGCAATCACAGCGCTGGCTGAGGCAGGAGAACAGCCACCAGCTCAAGGCCAGCCTGAGCCGCATAGTGAGTTCAGGCAGACGCCCATCTCAAAAAAGGGGGGGGCAGCCCACATTTCCGGATCCCCTTCTGGCTAACATAAGCTTTATCTTCCCTTTTTGTGCTATTTTTTTCCAATGAAGTGTCCTCTTTACAACATGCAAAAAATGAAATAAAAGTAAAAAATCTGAACTGAAGAAATAGCCCAGGCAGGTTAAAGTACCCGAGTTTGACTCTCCAGCACCACATAAACGCGTGGTGGCGCACGCCTTTCATCCCAGCACTTGAGAAGCTGAGGCAGGAGGATTGCTGTGAGTTTCAGGCCAGCCTGGGCTCCATAGTGAGCTCAGGACCAGCCTGGACTGCACAGCGAGACCCTGTCTCAGAAAATAATAAATAATGGGCTGCAGCGGGAGCACAGTGGGCAGCCCTGGGTCAGATCCCACAAAGAAAAGCCTGGGGTGCTGATTTCAAGGGGTGCTACCTTGCCCACTCCCTGTCCTGACAAGTTTCTGGGGGTGACCATACCCACGGTGGGCATCATGAGTGGCCAGCCCGCCCTGAGCTCGGGCTGATCTACGCTGGGAGGTGGCCCAGGAGAGCGGCATCTGTTCATTCCCAGCTCCCACCCACCCAGGCACACACTGCTCCAGGCGCCCAGCAGTTGGTGTGGGCAGCTGCGTTACCAGGAGGCCTCGGTGCCCTTCATCACTGTTGGCAGGGCCATTGGGTATAAGAGTAAGCAAACATCCAGCACATCACATAGCCTGGGTGCCAGGGCCCCAGAAGTCTGGCATCCCTCTCTAGGAAACCCTGTGGAAGGCCAGAACCTGCCTCCCCGCCCCCCCCACCCCAAGCCAAAATAATGACAATGATGCCTTACACTGTCTTTGTTTTCTTCTTCTGTGTGGCACTGCCAATTGAGCCCAGGCTTCACTCAGTTACATCTCCAACCCAGTTCTAGTTGTCCAGACTGAGCTCTACCTTGCAGTCCTCCTGCCTCAGCCTCCTACAGAGCACTGGGATGACAGGCTGGCGCCTCTAGGCCCAACTAGATCTTTTTTTTTTTTTTTTTTTTTTTGTGGTTCTGGGGATCAGGCCCGGGCCTTCGCACTCAGCTACATCCCCAGGCCATTTTTCCGTTTTGATTTTGAGACAGGGTCTCATGGAGACACTAAGTTGCCCAGGCAAGGTTTAAAACCTGGCAATCTTACTGCCTCAGCCTCCCACACGTTGGGATGCGCAGCCTGCACAGCTGAGCCTGGCTACCAGATGCTCTCCTGCCACACAGACTAGTGTGCAGAGGCTCAGCCCCGGCGGGTGGGGGGGGGGGGGGGCACGGTCCAGGTGTGTCTCCAGATTCTCAGGCTGCAGGTGCAAAGGGCAGGCAGGGAACAGAAAAGCCCCCGAGGCCTCGGGTTGGCTGAACTGCCAGCCTTGCTCTTTTCACTCTAGGATTAGGAACAGGCAGGTCTGGGACCAGGCGCCCTGTGGCCAGGGGAAGGGGCTGCTGAGGTGCCTCCCCTGGCCCTCCACCAGCACCCGTCTGCCCGGGCCACCGGCAGGCTGCCTAGGCCTGGCTCCAGGTATGGGCGGCTTTCCCGGGTAGCCGCCCACCATGCATAGCTGGCTGTGATGTCTGGCCCGGCTGGCTGGGGGCCACCTTGTTCCTGCTGGCCTGGGCACGTAGCCCTGCCCCTGGCAGACACTGCGACCTTTCCCCCACTCCCAGCCTGGCCTCTGGGTACTCCCAGCCCTCTGAGGTGTCGAGGTCTCATGATGCTGGCACGGAGTCTCCCATTCTTGTTCCCTCTCCAGGCCATACTCAAGAGCCGGGACAGACGTCACACCCAGAGCCAGGGGCCCAGTTAGCGTCCAGCTGAGGCCCACCCTCCACAGGGCCTTGGAAGCCTGCAGCCCAGCCGGGGCCCAGAGGCACAGGCCTTTCATCCCAGTGCTCTGGGAGGCTGAGGCAGGAGGACTGCAAATTCAAGCCCAAACTGGGCAATTTAGGGACTTAGGGAGAACCTGTCTCAAATTAAAAAATAGAAAGGAAAGGGATGTGATATGTTTAAAAAATGAAATTTTAAAAAAGAGAGTCAGGCATGGTGACAACATGCCTGTTATCCTAGGCCCCTGGGATGAAGCAGCCTCCTGCTCCAGCCTCCCGGAGTCCTGGGATTATAGGCCTGCTCGAGCAGGCCCAGTTTCAGAGTACGTTCTTAGGGCTAAGGGCATAGCTCACTGGTGAAAGCACTTGCTTATTATGTACAAGGCCCTGGATTTGAATCCCCATCACCATATAAAAATTATCCAGGTGTGGAGGCACATACCTGTAATCCCAGCACTCAAGAGGCTGAGGCAGGAGGACTGCTAGGAGACTGAGGTCAGCCTGGGCTACAGTGTGAGACCCAGTCTCAAAAAAAAAAAAAAGTACTTTCTGAGGTTTTTATTTGTTTTTGAGAAAGGGTCCCACTCTGTAGCCCAGGTTGGCCTTGAACTCGCTATGCAGCCCAGGCTGGCCTTGACTCACGACAATTCTCCTGTCTCAGCCTCTTTTTTTTTTTTTTAATTGCACTTTGTGAAGAGGACACTCTATTGGAGAAAAATAAAGAAGAGAAAAGGAGAGTAAAACTTCTGCTAATCAGAAGGGGGAGCCAAAAACATAGGTTGCTCCTACTTTCTGGGTTTTAATGGCTTGGTTTGATTTGGTTTGAGATAGGGTCAGTCTCTGTAGTCCAGGCTGGTCCTAAACTCACTGTGTGGCGCAGGCTGGCCTCTAACTCACAGCAATCCTACTTCCTCAGCCTCTCAAGTGCTGAGATTTCAGGTATGGGCCACCAGGCCTGGCCAATCTTTATGTGGTGCTGGGGATTCTTGCAAACCCACGGCCTTGTGCATGTGAGAGAAACACTGAGCTACTGAGCTACTCCCCCACACCTTCCCCTTGTCTTGTCTTTTCTTTTTTTTTTTTTTTTGAGACAGGGTCTAACTCTGTAGTCTGGTCCTGAACTCACGACATAGCCCAGGTTAGCCTCAAGCTCACGGCAACCCTCCCGCCTCACTCAGCCTGAAATGTGCTGGGATTCCAGGCTGCACTACCATGCCCAGCTTGGGTGGTGCTGAGGAACTGAACCCAGGACTTTACTCTTGCTAGGCGAGTACTATAATCGCTGGGCTATGCCCCCAGCCATCCCCCTTGTTTCTTAAATTAGATTCTCAGACATAGAATGATTGGATTCAAAAATACAAACATTGTGAAATTCCTGATAAATGTTGCCAAGTGACTTTTATAGAAAGTTGTATGAGCTGAAACTCCTCTGCACTTACCCTCTGTCACAATCTGTGTTTACACATCTCTTCCCCCATGCTCACGCCCTGGGCACCTTCCTGTCTCTGGGGCCAGCACAGGATGGGAGCCAGTTGCCCTCTCTTGCATCATCTCTGACCACACTTTTGCAAAGGAGAAAGAGTATCCAAGGTCAGGGTCAGCCCTGACATACCCTGCAGGAATTAAGACTTTGCTAGGGCTGGAGGGATAGTACAGTGGTTAGAGCACTTAGCTAGCATGCTCAAAACCCTGAGTTCAATCTCCAAGCATTACATTTAAAAAAAAAAAAAGCAATTGGCTGGGCATGGTTTTGTACCTTTGCAATCCCACACTAGGGAGGCTGAGGCAGGAGGATTGCCGTGAGCTCAATGCCAACCTGAGCTACATACTAAGACCCTGTATCCCCTAGAAAAATTTTTGAGACAGCATCTCAATTGCTAAGTTGCCCAGGCTGGGTTCAAACATGCAGTCCTCCTGCCTCAGCCTCCCAGAGTGCTGGGATGCCAGGCTTAAGTCTTCTCTTTTCCACTATGCTGTTAAGGCCTTCTAGCCCAGAAATGGCAGGGAAACTGAGGTTGGGCAGAAACACACACACACTCTCTGGTGGGGCTTTGGACCCTCTAGCAGGAAGCCTGTGCTGGGAACTCAGAACGGCCTCCACTCCTGCTCCGAAGCAGCTCAGCAAGGAAGTGTGTCCCGGTGTCCCTAGAATGCCCTAAGCCGGGCCTGGTGGGGCAGGCCTGTCACCCCAGTATTGTGGGAGGTTAAGGTAGGAGGACTGCAAGTTACATCTGGCCTAGGCAATTTATTGATTGATTGATTTTTCACTTGAGACAGGGTCTTGCTCTATATCCCAAACTGGTCCTGAACTCACTGGTGCCTGCCTCAGCCTCCCGAGTGCTGGGATTTCAGGTGTGTGCCACCACACCCAGCTTTTAGGTGGTGCTGGGGAATCAACTCCAGTACTTAGCATTTGCTAGGCAAGTCTTTTAATAACTGAGCTATTCCTCCAGCTCCCGGTCTAGCCAATTTAGTGAAAACCTGTCTCAAAAAAAAAAAAAAAAAAAAAAAAAAGTAACAGGCCCCCAGGCACAGATCTGTAATCTCAGCACCCAGCAGGAAGCAGAGGCAAGAGGATCACAAGCTGGGCAAACTGCAAGTTGGTGAGATTCTACTTCAGAATTAAAACTAAGCAATGGGCTGGGCAATGTGCCCATCAGAAGATAAACAGAAAGACCTGGTAGATGGGTGTAATTGCATACACCTGCGACCCAAGCACTCAGGAGGCTGAACCAGGAGGATTGCTGTGAGTCTGAGGCCAGCCTGGGGTTGACAGTGAGTTCAGGACCAGCGTGGACTACAGAGAAATTGTCTCAAAAAAAAGATGACGTGATATATTTACACAATGGTGTAAGACTCATTCATGAAGATAAGTTTGAATCACTTGTAGGAAAACGGATGCACCTTGAGACCATCATGCTTAGCGAAATCAATCAGACTCAGGTTAAATATCACTTGGGTTCTCTGAGAAAAACCAAACCATTCAAAAGTAAGAGAGATGAAAGGACACAAGACTGGGAGGGAAAGTGGATGTGGGGCAGGTAACGGGGTAGAAGGGGAAGTAAAAATCCAGACTTTTTTTGAGACAGGGTCTTGCTCTGTGTAGTCCAGGCTGGTCCTGAACTCACTATGGAGCCCAGACTGACCTCAAACTCACAGCAATCCTGCCTCAGCCTCCTGAGTGCTGGGATTACAGGTGGCCACCACCACGCCCAGTTTATGTGGTGCTGGGAAATTGAGCCCAGGGCCTTGCACTTGCTAGGCAAGCACTTTAATTACTGAGCTATACCCCAGCTCTTTTTTTTTTTTTTTTTTTTTGGAGATAGGATGTCACTCAGTAGCCCAGGATGGTCCTGAACCATGTAGCACAGACTAGCCTTGGACTCACAGCAATCCTCCTGCTTCAGCTTCCTAAGTGGAGCGGTGGGATTACAGGCCTGCGCCACCACACCCAATTTATGTGGTGCTGGGGAACTGAACTCAGAGCCTCGTGCTTGCTAGGCAAGCACATTAATGTCTGTGCCATTCCCCTAGACCCCAACTTTCGTTTTTGATTTTGAGACAAGTTCTACTAGGTCACTAAGTTTGTTGCCCAGGCTGAATTTGAAATGGACATACTCCTGCCTCAGCCTCCCTAAATAAATTTTGGTTTTTTTTTTTTTGAGACAGGGTCTTGCTCTGTCGTCTAGGTTGGCCCTGAATTCACTATGTAGCTCAGGCTGGCCTCAAACTTACAGCAATTCTCCTGCCTCAACCTCCCAAAGTGTTGGGATTACAGGCTTCCACCACCAGGCCTGGCTAATAAAATTTTTAATGCAAACGTTCACTTCCTACTTTGATCAGACCTTGTCTAACGTCTGGGCTGGCTCTCACTCGTGAGATCAACCTGTCACTTGGTTAAAAGGACGTCTTCAGGGTCAATGAGTCCCTTCCCGGACTCTGCTAGCAGTGTCTCCACCACAGGGCGCAGCCCACACTCCAGGTCAGGGAGTTAAAGGTCCCTCCCTGGGGGTCATCTCTGAATATTCCTGGAATTCAGTGGCAGAAGTGGCCTGTGTCCCTCATCTCTTTATTAATGTACTTTCCGTATCTTCTCATCAGCATCTACGCTCAGTCTCTCTCCTCCGAGGCCATCAAAATCCCTAGAGGGTCAAGTCCCTTAAAATGACATACTGCTCAGCCAGGCATGGTGGCAAATGCCTATTCGCCCTATACTCTGGGAGGCTGAGGCAGGAGGATCACAATTTTGAGCTCACCCTGGGCTACTCAGCAACTTGGTGAGACTCAAAATTTTGAGAGGCCCTTAGAATGTAGCCCGGTGTGGAGGACCTGGGTTTGATCCCCAGTATCAAAAAATTAAATTTTTTTTTTGAGATAGGGTGTCACTCTATAGCCCTAGCTAGTCCTGAACTATGGAGTCCAGGCTGGCCTTGGATTTACAGCAATCCTCCTGCCTCGACCTCCTGAGTGTTGGGATTACAAGCATGCACCACCATGCCCAGTTTATGTGGTGCTGGGAAATCAACTCAGGGCCTTGTGCTTGCTAGGCAAGCTCTGTCACTGCTGTGCCATTCCTCCAGCCCCAATTAAACTAGTTAAATTAGAAACCCACAGTGTTAACATATAATCCAGAAACATCCTCCCATACTTTTTTTTTGGGGGGGGGGCGGGGGGGGATAGGGTCTTGCTTTGTACTCCAGGCAAGCCCTTAACCTATTATATCGCCCAGGCTAGCCTCAAAGTCGTGACCTCAGAGTGACGGGATCCCATTCCCTTTAAATCATATCTACATTGTTTTTAAATTTTTTTCTTTTCTTTCTTTCTTTTCTTTTTCTTTTTCTTTTTCTTTTTTTTTTTTTTTTTTTGTACTAGGGGTTGAATTCAAAGCCTTCACACTGAGTGACATTCCCAGCACTTTCTATGCAAGTGTTGAGACAGTCTCACTAGGTCACTAAATTGCCCAGTCTGGGTTCAGGCTTGCAATCTTCCTGCTTCAGCCTCCCACCGGACTGATACTACAGCCCTGTGCCACCAGGCCCAGCCCACATCCCTTTTTCATTTTGAGACAGGGTCTTGCAAAGTTGCTAAATTGCCCAAGCTGGGCTCAACATTGCGATCTCCCTGCCTCAGCCTCTCAGACCCAATTTCTTTGTTGTACCTTTTTGACCTGCACTGGAGTCCACGCTGCTCGCCGCTGCACTTACTGAGTTAGGCCACGGGCCTGGGCTGTAGCTCAGCAGTCAAAGCTCTTGCCTATGAAGAGCAATTCTGGGTTCCCCAGCACAATTTAAGCTGTGCATGATGGTGCACGCCTGTAATCCCAGCATTTGGAAGGCTGAGGCAGGAGGATTGCTGTGACTTTGAAGCCAGACTGGTTAGCTCAGCACTAGCCTGGACTACAGACCTAGACCCTGCCTCAAAGAAGCAACAGGAGGAGGAGGAAGAGGAAAAGGAAGAATTAGTTACGTCACAGTCATTACTCTCCTTGTGAGCGCTCATGAGCGCCCCCAACATGGAAGAGCTTCTTTTTTAAACTACCTATCAAGTCGTTACGCATAATGGGAACCTTTGCCAGGGATATTTGTTTGTTTTAATTTTTTGAGGCAGAATCTCATTCTGTAGTCCTGGCTGGCCCTAAGCTCACTGTGTAGCCCACACTGGCCTTGAAGTCACTCTGTTTTCTTTTTTGTTTTATTTATTTGCAACAAGGCCTCACTCTAGTCCACGCTGGTCCTGAACTCACTATGTATAGCCCATGCTGACCTGGAACTCAAGGAAATCCTCCTGCCTCAGCCTTCTGAGTGCTGGATTACAGGTGTGCCACTGTGCCCAGCAATGGCAACTACTTCTGAGCCTGATCTTCCAGGAGTCTTCATGACATGCCTGTTTGCTGTGGTTACCCTTTCCATTTAACAGATGAGGAAAGAACCACAGAGAACTTAAGCGACCTCCCTAGGGTCACAGAGGAGAACACATGCAAGTCTCCTTCCTGTCCAGCCCAGTTGCCGGGGCACTGAGGCTCCATAGTAACTGGCTTACTGACCAGCAGCCCGTGCCTGGATAGGCACTCAGAAGCAAACTGCAGCTCAGCCTCATGGCACAGGCTTGCTACCTCAGCACGCTGCAAAGCTGAGGCAGGAGGATTGCAAATTGAAGCCCAGGCCTGGGCTGCTTAGTAAGACAGTGTTCTGCAGCACCCCCATACCAGGAGCTGCAGGGTGAGGCCGCCCCCTGCTCCACCCAGAAGTCTGCAGGGGGCTTCTAGACGGGGCTGGCCACTACTGGGGCCAGAGCAGGCCAGAGGCCACACAGACTGCCAGGAAGAAGGGACAGGAAAGGCTGTTTGGTGGCCTCCCCTAGGCCCCACTGCTATGCCCCCTCTCCCTCCTCTTGCACCCTCTCCCCAGAGGCCCTCCATTAAAAGGATGATCAGGGACCTTTCCTATGCCAGAAGCAAAAACCAAAAAAAAAAAAAAAAAAAAAGGAAACTAGAAATAGGTTGGGCATGTAGCACAGTGAGGCCCTCGCTCAGCCGCTGAATCAGTCAGGCTGGCTATCTTGATACTGTCCTGCCCTTCCCCAGACTGGCTGGCAAAGAGGGACAGGCCAGCGCTGAGACCTGGCACTCTTCAGCAAGTGGGACTGGGGACACACACCCAGGAGACTTCAGCCCAGGCCCTGTGGGGGACACACAGCCACCGCACCTTCTCCTCTGCAGTCTGCCAGGGCCTCGTGTTCCCTGCCTGGATGGCTCCACTGCCCTGTCTGGGCTGGTGCCAGAGCAGCACTGGGTCACTGGGGAAACCAGGCTGGCAGCACACTCAAACGCAAGGGGGGGATGGGGGGATCTGGGCTGCCAGACCAGAGAGCCACTAAGCACTTGGACGGTGGCCCTCCCAGGCCAGGAGGTGGTGAGTGCGTGCCTAGGGCCATCTGGTCTCCCACGGCTGTCCTCTGGGGACTGTTCCACTGACAGGAGGAAGCCGGAGGGGCTTTGGTGCAAGAGGGGGCAGGTTAAGTACACGCTGGTGGTGCAGGCCTGTCATGCCAGCGCTCTGGGAGGCTGATGCAGGAAGACTGTCACAATCGAGTCTGGTCTGGGCAACTTAGCAATTTAGTCAGATCCTGTCTCAAATAAATAATAGAAAAGGGGTGGGATGTAGCTCAGGGCCCTGGGTTCAGTCACTAGCACTGTAAAACAAAACACAACAAAACAAAAATGAAAAAACGAGAAAGAGAAAATGAGAAAAAAGGATACGTCGGCACTTCATTGTAGTTCAAGGGCATGAGCTACAAGGCCAGGGCCTGGCCTGCCTCAGCCCCCACTCCCTAAGTTCCTGCTGGCTGTTGGGTCTCTTATTTATTTTATTTTTGAGACAGGCTCTCACTCTGTAGCCCAGGCTGGCTTTGGACTCATAGCAATCCTCCTGGCTCAACCTCCTGAGTGCTAGGACTACAGGCATGTGCCCCTGGCTTTATGTAGTGCTGAGGAATTGAACTCAGGGCCTTTGCACTTTCTAAGCAAGCACTTTAACCACCGTGCCATTCCTCCAGCCCCTCTATTTCTTTTTATTCTCTTTTCCCCTTTTTCTTCTCTCTTATTCTTTTTGTGGTTCTGGGGTTCAAGCCTGGGATTTTTGCACTGAAATACACACCTAGCCCATTTTTAGCTTTGGTTGAGACAGGGTCTTATGATATCACCAAAGTGCCCAGGCTGAACTTGGGATCCTCTCACGTCAGCCTCCCAGAGTGCTGGGATGCCAGGCCCGCAGCACAGGATAGGGTAGGCCTTTCTCATTTCATGCAGTGCCAATGTCCCCAGGGTCCCTCCCAGAGATCACTGGTCCTCAGAGGTCACAAAGATGCTGGGACACATGAGTACCTGCTCCCTTCCCCTTGCTGGATGAAGCAAGTATTTCTTCCAGTCTGAGATTGAGCTGAGCCCCTCCTCTGCGCCAGCCTCTTCCCACTGACCCCTCCTGCCTCGCTGTGACATTCCTTTTCCCCATAGACTCCCTTCCTTCAGCCAAGGCACTGTGCTTCTGTATCAGCTAGACTCCCTCCAAAGTTCACAGGAAATCAAGATGGCTTTATTTTTATTATGTATTTATTTTGAGAAAGAGTCTTGCTCTGTTTTGTGTGTATGAGACAGGGTCTTACTCTGTAGCCCAGGCTGGTCCTGAACACACTATGGAGCCCAGGCTGGCCTTGAATTCACAGCAATCCTCCTGCCTCTGCCTCCTAAGTGCTGGAATTATAGGCATGGGCCACCACACCCAATTTATGTGGTGCTAGGGAACTGAACTCAGGGCCTTGAGCTTGCTAGGCAAACACTCTAACTACTGTGCTATTTCTCCAGCCCCCTGACTTAGCTTAAAAAGAGTCAGAAAACCCAAGGAAGACGAGTACTAGTAATAAAGTAGACAAATGGTTGTCAGCAGGTCAACTGTCAAAGAAACATGTGGAAGGACATTGTGACATCATCTTTCTAAGTAAAATGGTAGGCGGGGGGGGGGGGGGGAGCACAGTGGCCAAAGCATCTGCCTAGCATTCGCAAGGCTCTGTGTTTGATACCTCAGCACCACATAAAAATAATAATCAGCAAGGTGAGCTGGACATCATTTAGCAATCACAGGGCTCACCTAGCAAGCACAAGGCGCACCATCTGATTCTCCAGCACCACATAAACCAGGCACGCAGCACACACCTGTGATCCCAACACTTGGGAGGCTAAGGCAGGAGGACTGTCATGAGTTCGAGGCCAGTCTGGGTTAGATAGTGAGTACAGGACCAACCTGGACTACTAAGTAAGACCCAGTCTCAGAAATAAAAATAATTCATTAGTTAAAAATGTATATACCAGGCATGTGATAGTGCATGCCTGTAATCCCCGCCCTATGGGAGGCTGTGGCAGGAGGATCCTGAATTTGAACCCAGTCTGGGCAAACAGCAGGAATGAAATGCAGGAGGCAGAAAGACAGAACTGTCAGGTTAGAATGGAAGCGGCTCATCATCTTTAAACATTCCTACTGTTGCCTGGCCTACTGGTACAACAAGCCGGTTATCTCAGCGCTCGGGGACAGGGAAGGCAGGACTGCAACTTTTAGCCCAGCCTAGGCAATTTGGTGGCCTAGAGAGACCCTGTCTCAAAATCCAAAAAAGAAAAAAAAGAAAAGAAAGGGTGGGTATAAAGAAAGATACATTTGAATTATATGTAGGAAAATGGATACACCTTAATACAATTATGCTTAGGGAAATAAATCAGACAGAAAAGGTTAAATGCAGCATGCTTTCTTTCTTTTTTGAGTCAGGGTCTCGCTGTAGAGTCCAGGCTAGTCCTGAAATCACTATGGAGCCAGGGCTGGCCTTAGATTCACCAAAATCCTGCTTCAGCCTCCCTCCTGGGCTGGGATTACAGGTGTGTACACACACCCAGTTTATATAGGGCTGGGAGTCTATCTCCAGGTGAGCTCAGGGCGTTGTGCTGGCTAGGCAAGTGCTCTTAACCACTGTACTGTTCTTCAAACTCCTGCCTGCATCCTTTAATATGAGAAAACCAAATCATTAAAATAAAAAAGTAAAAAAGAGATGGAAGAAAGCAAGCCTGGGGCGAGGAAAAGGGGACAAGCTGGCATGAGGGGATGTGAAAGGGGAGGAAAGTTGGCATGACCAAGATGCGATATGGAAATACATCAATTTCTGAAGCTGATTATTTTTGTGTATCATAAATACATGCCAATAAAAGAATTTTTAAAAAGAGAAAAAACATGGGCCAGGGATGTAGCTCTGTGCGAAGGCCCTGGGATCAGTTCTCAGCGCTATTCACACATCCTACTGTTGCTTTCAACGCATATCTTCTCTGCACCTTGCCAACCAGGACAGGCTATCAGGGGGTAAGTTGGCTCCACTTTAGTGGTGGGTTTTTTGTTTTGTGACAGGGTCTGGGCCAGTAGCCCTGGCTGGTCCTGAACTCACTATGGAGCCCAGGCTGGCCTTGGACTCAGAGCAATCCTCCTGCTTCAGCCTCTTGAGTGCTGGGATTACAGGTGTGCGTGACCACACCCAGTTTTTGTGGTGCTGAGGAATCCAACTCAGGGCTTTGCGCTTGCAAGGCAAGCGCTTTAACCTCGGAGCCATTCCTCCAGCCCCCGTGAGCTTTTCTGTACCTTGCTCTGCCTCCATTTCTACCAGGACTCTGCAATCGAGAGGCCGGCAGAGGCGGAGGCTCAGACGTGTTCCCAGTGTGGCTGCAGCTCTCCAAGAAGCTGGTGATTGAATAGGTGGATAACCACACCCAGACACGCAGGCTGAGTACTGGGGTCGGGTAGGTGCCGTGTGCACTGTCCAGCGCTCTCAAGGACCTGAGGACTTCCTGTAGGGAGTGGCGTTCCATGGGCCCTGGGCGGAATGGGTAGCTTCCCCTATCCCACTCAACTGGGTGACAAACTGTTGCCCAGAGATGCCTGGGCAGAAGCCTCAGTGGATGAACTCACGGAATGCAGGAATGGCGCCTAAAAGCAGGCCAGCTTTCAGCTCTCTTGTTGCTAAAGGATGCACCCCCTACGAATCCAACGTAGAGCAGAAATTAAAAACAAGCAACCAAAAACAGATTTAGGCCTTTGAATGTGGACCCGTTACCGGACAAACGCACTGCAGGCGGCTCCGCCAGGCGCGATCGTCGTTCCCGGCTCAGCAACCCTAGCAGGGACTTCCCCGCCGCCGCCGCGCCGTCGTGCCGCCGCCGGGACCTTTCCCCTACTTTCCAGGGCCTCAGGCCCCGCCCCCTAATCCAGACCAAAACACGTGCCGCCTCCTTCCCGGCCCGATCACGCCGCGGCCAGGCTCCGGTCACGAGGCCCCTGTAGCGCTGATTGGCCCGCCGCACAAGGGCCGGGCGCGGATTGGCTGGCGGCCGTCTCCCGCCCCTGGCAGGGCGCGGTGTATTTTGGTTTGTCGGCGCACCCCGCCCCTGGCCGCGCCCTCCGTGGCGCTCCGTCCCGCCCCGCCCTCGCCGTGAAGGCCAGGCCGGGGCAGAGCCGTGCGAGCGGGCGGAGGCGCTTGCCGGCCAGTGAAGCTTCGGTCGCCAGCGCCCCCGGCGCACGTGCGGCTGTTGCCGCGCGCCGAGCTCCAGCTGTTGTTGCTTTGTTGCCTCCGACTACCGGCACCATGCACACGCCCGACTCTGCGGGTCCCAGCGACGCGCGCGCGGTGAGTGATGGGGCTGGCGCCCGAGGGGACGCCGATCTGAGCTGGGGGCGAGGCGGGAAGGCGCTGCGGTGCGGGCCAAGGGGAGGAGGGAGATGAGTGAGTGCTCGCCTCCGCGGCCCCCGCGGGGGCTCTGGCTGGCTGCGGAGCGGGGCGGGGCATCGCTCGTGCGGGGTGGTGCCCGACCGGGGCGGAGTGGGGGCGTGTGCCCCACGCCTGTGGACCAGCAGCTTTGTCTGGCGGTCTGCGGCGGCCCCGCCCGGCGCGGTGCTATTTCCAGCCATGACGTCACCCGGCCTTGTGAAGACTGCGGCCGTTGGGCGGAGGCGCGGCTGGCGGGAACATGGCTTTTGGAGCAGGGGGCGGGGCCAAGGCAAGGGGTGGGGCAAGTGTGGCTGGCGGGAACAAGGCCTCGGGGCGGGGCAAGGAAAAGGGGCGTGGCGCGGCCGGCGGGTGCGAATCAGGATGGGGGCGGGGTGAAGGGGCGGGGCAAAGGTGGCAGGCGGGAACTCGGCTCGCGGATACCCAAGAGCCTAGGTTTCGGGACCAGGCAGCCGCGCAATCTTCTTGGGTCACATCTTAGTAGCTTGAGAGGTGCCGGAGCGCCCAGAGGAACATCAAGTCTGGTCCTCCCCGTTATGACGCTGTGCAAGCCTTTTCCGACCTGTGAGACTAGTGTATGACTTCTGGGTTAGTTGGGCGAGGCAAACCACCGGACACGGTAAACATGGCATTTGCAAAGGTAGCCTTCTTACCTATTTTCTTTTCTCTCTCTCTCTCTCTCTCTCTCTCTCTCTTTCTGAGACAGGGTCTCGCTCAGGGTTCAGGCTGGTCCTGAACTCACTATGTAGTATTTTCTGAGAGGAGAAGGTAGACAGAAAGTTTTTGATGCCTAGACAAAATTATTGGAGATGTGTGAGTGTATAAATTTAAGGTTGTAAGCCGAGTGTGGTGATTCAGGCCTCTAACCCCAGCATTTGGGGAGGCTGAGGCATGAGGATTGCAAATTTGAGCCCAGAGGGCCAGGGGGTTGGCTCCGTGGTTAAAACACTTGCCTGGCAAGCACAAGGCCATGAGTTTGGTTCACCAGCAATATATAAGCCAGGCATGGTGGCCCCTGCCTGTAATCCCAGCACTCGGGAGGCTGAGGCAGGAGGATTGGATTGCTGTGTGTTAAAGGCCAGGCAGGGAGGGGTACGTAGTGAGTTCAGGACTAGCCTGGACTACACAGCAACCCTGTCTTAAAAAAAAAAAAGAAAAGAAAAGAAAGAAAGAAAACTGAACCAAACTTGAGCGACTTCAGGAGAGGAGACTATCTCAGAATGAAAACTAAGAATATGGAATGATTGTGAAGGCCCTGGGCTGGATCCCCAGTACCACTAAAAAAAAAAAAAAGAAAGAAAAAGGTCAAGGTTTTTCTTTTGAAAGAGATCAGCTCATTCCAATTGCTATCCTCCTCCCCAGGCCTGGTTATGAAGTTGTGGTATGCAGGGAAGAAGGCCTTTTCTGGATTGCAGTGGATCCCTTTCTTCCTTTGAGACAGTCTCACTCTGTAGTCCAGGCTGGTCCTGAAGTCACACTGTGTAGACCAGGCTGTCCTTGAACAGACTGCTGTCCTCCTGCCTCGGCCTTTTGAGTACAGGGATTACAGGTGTGCACCACCACACCTGTAATTCTGGGGAGTGGAAACCATGACATTGCACTTGCTAGGCGATTGGTTTGCTGCTTTGCTATTCCTCCAGGCCTCTTTCTTTCATCCTTTTGAGATAGGGTCTCATTGTCTCACCATGTAGCCTAAACTGGTTTTGAACTCTCTTTGTCTCTGGGCTAGCCTCAAACTCCAAGTGATCCCCTGTTCTCAGCCTTCCGACTGCTGGTGGTATACCACCATGGCCAGCTCATGGTGGATATTTACACACTCTTTGTCATTCCCTGACTAGCTTTGAAACAGTAGCAGGTGGCTTCATGTTTGTGAACTTGCTAGGGAAGCAAGCTTGCACCAAGCCACTTGCACCAAGCCCATGGAGTTCTGCCATGGGAGATTTGGCGTGGGGGCTAGAGGCGTAGCTCAGTGGTTAAAGCACTTGCCTAGCAAACTCGAGGCCCTGAGTTGATTTCCCCAGCACCACATAAACTGGGCATGGTGGTGGCACACACCTGTAATCCCAGCACTCAGGAGGCTGAGGCAGGGGAATTGTGGTGAGTTTGATGCCAGCCTGGGCTATATATTGAGTTAAGGACCAGCCTGGGCTATATATTGAGTTAAGGACCAGCCTGGGCTACAAAGTGAGACCCTGTCTCAAAAAAAGAAAGAAAGAAAGAAAGAAAGAAAGAAAGAAAGAAAGAAAGAAAGAAAGAAAGAAAGAAAGAAAGAGATTTTGCATGTGGTAATGGACGAGCACTATGGTATGTTTGCAGAAATGCTTCTGTGGGAACATTACTCCAATGGTTTTGGAGGTTCAGCTGTCATCAAAGGTTGTTACCCACCAGCAGACCCACTGAGTCTTAGTGTCTGTTATCTTCCCAAGGACTCCTGCACACTGGTCACCCCGGCTTACCCTAACCCTTGGGTTAGTCTTTATTAATCATTTACTCAAGAAAAACATGAACTTAGTAACCCTTTTTTTTCCTGGGGTGAGGGGTGGAGACTGGGAATAGAACCCAGGACCTTCACACTGAGCTACATCCTTAGCCCATTTTTATTTTTGATTTTGAGACAGGGTTTTAATAAGTCATTGAATTGCCCAGGCTGGGATTGAACTTGGAGTTCTCCTCAGCTTACCAGACTGCTGTGATGACAGGCCTGCACCGCTAGTCCTGGCTGACCTTAGTAACCTTTTAAGAATTTGAGGGGTCAGGGGTGGAGCTCAGTGTTTACAGCATTTGCTTAGCAACAAGGTCCTCTGTTCAATTCTCAGCACCACATAATTCTCAGCTGTGTGAGGTGGGAAATGCTTGTCATCCCACCACTTGAGGTCAAAGCTTGTGCTCGAGGCCAGCCTGTGCTACATATTGAGTTCAAGAATTTCCTGAACTACAGAGCAAGACCTAGTCTCCAAAAATTGCAAAAAGGGGGCTGGAGGAATAACTCAGGGGTTAAAGCACGTGCTTAGCAAGCACAAGGCTCTGAATTCAAATCTCCCGCATCACGTAACACTGGGCATAGTGGCATAAGCCCATAATCCCAGCATTATGGATGTTGAGATAGGAGAACTGCTGTGAGTTTGAGGTGAGCATAGAATACATAGTGAATTCAGGACCAGCCTGGGCTACAAGGCAAGACTGTCTCAAAAAGGGCGGGGGCGGGGGGGACAGAGGTATGGTACAGCAGTCAAAGTAAGTGCTTGCAAGTCCTTGAGTTGGAGTCCCTAGCACCACATAAGCCAGGCATAGTGGTGCACACCTGTAATCCTAGCTCTCAGGAGGCTGAGGCAGGAGGATTGGCATGAGTCCAAGGCCAGCTTGGGCTATGCAGTAAGTTCAAGACCAGCCTGGACTACACAGTAAGTTCAAGACCAGCCTGGACTACAGAGCGAGACCCTGTCAAAAAAAAGAAAGAAAGAAAGGAAAAACAAGGATGAGTTTGAAATCCAAGTTGTAGAGGCTGGGTATAGGTCAGGGGGTTACAGAACTAGCCTAGCAGGTCCAAGGCCCTGGGTTTGATTCTCCACCACCACATAGACCAGGTGTTGTAGTACATACCTGTAATTCTAGCACTCAAGAGGCTGAGGCAGGAGAATTGTCATGAGTTGGAGAGGCCAGCTAGGGCTACATAATGAGTTCAAGAGCAGCCTGGAATAAGAGTAAGACTCTGTCTCCAAAAAAAAAGAAATCCAGGTTGTAGTGAGTGTGCCATTTAGTCCTTCTGTCCTGGGCACAGCATTGGCATTTGCAGTGCAGGCCATGCCATGGCTCTCTGTGGGCCTGGCTGGTCCTGCCCTTGTTTCCCACAAGCTAAGATGCTGCTGTGTGTCTCCTTCAGGTGGGCCTCGAGGACATCTGTGAGTCGATCCTGGAGCGGAAGCGGCATGACCGCGAGAGGTCCACGTGCGGCACCCTGGAACAGACAGACATGGAGGCTGTCGAGGCACTTGTCTGCATGAGCTCCTGGGGTCAGAGGTCCCAGAAAGCTGACCTGCTGAAGATAAGACCCCTCACGCCGGTCTCTGACCCCGGTGATGTCACCGCTACTATGATTGGGGATGCAGTGGCCTCCGAACTACCAAAGGACTTCGATTCTCTATCAGCTCTGGTAAGAGGAGAAAGGCAGTTGCGTGAAATCCTGCAGTGCTAGCTTAGGACATGCAGGAAGGGTCGTGCTAAGGTGGCTTTATTTCATCCTGTTTTAGGCCCAAAGAGGTGAAGACTTTCCCTTCGTTCCTTGAAAATGTACTTTACTGGGGCCGGGGGAGGCGGGGCTTGGTCATGGAACTCAGAGCCTTTGCACTGAGCTCCATTCCCAGCTCATCCTTTGTTTTTGATTTCCAGACAGTGTCTTGCTAAATCACCTAAGTTGTCTAGACTGGTCTTGAACTTGAGATCCTCCTACTTCAGCCTCTCAGACCACTAGAATGACAGACTTGTGCCACTGGGCCCAGCTGTTAAGTGGTCGAAAGTCAGGAAGTATTTTGTCTTTTATTTTTTTTTAAAGATGTTTATTTATGTAGAGATCTGGCAGTGATACTTCTCCCAGCTTATGCTTGCTGTGCAGGCATTCTGTACTATTCCTGCTTTGTTCAGTAACCTTCTGCCGACCTTCAGTGAGCTTCATAATTCCTCGTTCATATCAGGACCTGTCTTTACCAGTGAAAAACTAAGTAAGGTACTGATTGACTGCCTCACCTGAATTGAACATTATACCGTCCAGGCAGTCTTAAAGAGAGAGAAACAACGGGAAGCCTGATGGGGCAGGGGCAGGCAAATATGATGGGTGTGGCCAGCCAAACTCCAATAATTTTTGACGAGTGATCAGCCTTTTTTTTTTATTTTTTTTTTTTTGAGACAGTCTCATTCTATAGTCCAGGCTGATCCTGAACTTACTATGTAGCCCATGCTGGCCTTGAACTCAAGTGCTGGGATTATAGGTATGCATCACCACACCCAGCTTGTGTGGTGCTGGGGAATCTAACCCAGGACTTTGAGCTTGCTAGGCAAGTGCTTTCACCTCTGAACTATTCTGCCTGCCCAACAGTACACATTGTAATTGTTTGGTTCCTTGGTAGGAGCTAGAAAAACACAACTCCTTTAAAATCCCACCACATTGAGAGCATAACCTTCCTCTGATAAATGTCTTCTTTTGATGTTTTTCTTTCTTTCTTTCCTCCTCCTCCTCCTCCTCCTCCTCCTCCTCCTCCTCCTTCTTCTTCTTTTTGAGATTGGGTCTCATTCTGTATTCCAGGCTGGTCCTGAACTCATTATGTAGCTGAGGGTAGCTTTGAACTCATGATAATCCTCCTGCCTCAGCCTCCCAAGTGCTGGAATTCCAGATGTGCACCACTACTCCCAGCTTATGCAGTGCTGAGGATTTGAACTTAGGGCCTTGTGCTTGCTATGCAAGTGTTCTAACATCTATCTGTACTATTCCTGTAGTGCCACGATATCAGTTAAGGTGAGTTAGCACATTGGGACCAAGACCATTTTTGTACCACATTTATGGTACACAATCCACTTCTCATCACTAATTTCCAGTTGCTTTGAAAAAGTATCATTTTCATCAAGTTGAATGAGCATATTGCAGATGTTTATATGCTAATCAGATTAATTTCTTTGCATTCACGAGGGACCTAAATACTGGGCTTGCCTATGTAGTGCAGCTTCTTCAGGTGGCTGTGATCATGAGTGGTGATGGTCAGTCCTTCTGCAGTCTCTCATGTTGTTTCACATGGATTTTGACTTGATCAGTGTTTTTATTTTGTTGTCATGATGTGGCTCCCTGATGAGGAGCGTCACTGAGACCAAAGTAACCAGCACTGAATTTCAGCAGCCACCATCGGCGCTGACATTCTTACGGAGCATTGTCTCTGTTAGTGGTAACTAACTTTTCACAAGTTGATGCTCATTCTTTCTGTACGAAAGTAAAACAGTGACATGGTGAAAATGCAGTCTGGTCTTCCATCTTCAACTTGTAAAATCTCCAAAGCCCAACCAAATCACTCTTTTTTTTTTGAGACAGGGTTTCACTCTGTAGCCCAGTCTGGTCCTGAACTCACTGGTGTAGCTCAGACTGGCCTTGGAATCAGGGCAATCTGCCTGCCTCCGCCTCCCCAGTGCTGGGTTTACAGGGTGCGCCACCACGTCCAGGTTTATTCGGTGCTGGGGAATCGAATTGAGGGCCTTGTGCTTGCTAGACAAGCACTTTAACCGCTGTTCCATTCCTCCAGCCCCGTGGGGTTTTGTTTGTTTGTTTGATTGATTGATTGTTTGGAAACAGGATCTCACACTGTAGCCCAAGCTGGTCCTGAACTCACTATGTAGCCCAGGCTGGCCTTGGACTCAGGACAGTCCTGCCTCAGCCTCCCGAGTGCTGAGATTAACAGGTGTCTGCCACTATGCCCAGCTTATGTGGTGCTGGGGAATGAACTCGGGTACTTAGTGCTTGCTAGGCATGTATTGCAAATGCTAATAAAAGAATTTTTTAAATGATAAGATAAATAAAATAAGAATAAATAAATTTCAACCAACAGCCAGGCCAGGTGGCACAGGCCTGTCATCTTAGCACTTTGGGAGAGAGACAGACAGGCAAACCAAAATAATGGACTGAGCCTGTAATTAATCCCAGTACTCAGGTGGCTGAGGCAGGAGACTTGCCATAGATTTGAAGCCAGACTGGACTACAGAGCAAGACCCTGTCTCAAATACAAAACAAGACAATGGACTGGGGATGGAGCTCAGTGTAGAAGTCCTCAGCTCAATTCTTAGTACTACAAACAGTAACAAGCCAGGCATGGTGGTGCACGCCTATCATCCCAGCACTTTTAGGCTGAGGCAGGATTGCTCGGATTTCGAGGCCAGCCTGGGTTACAGAGTGAGATCCTGTCTCAGAAAAATAAAAATTAAAAAATGACAGTAAGTACATTTCACTGATAATCACCTTTTCCTATGATACATTTTTGTTCGATTGGCTGGTTGTTTCCCTTCCCCCCAGACAGGGTCTCACTCTGTATTCTAGGCTAGTCCAGAACTCTTATTTAGCTCTGGCTGGCCTCAAGCTCATAGCAATCCTCCTGCCTCAGCCTCCCAAGTGCTGGGATTACAGGGGTATACCACTGTACCTGGCTTATGTGGTGCTGGGGAATTGAACACAGGGCTTTTTGCTTACTAGGCAAACACTAACCACTATGCTATTTCTCAAACCCTTCATACAGTACTTTTTTTTTTTTAAGTGCATCACTCCTCCTCAGAGTCCTGATGTCACAGAGCCAGCGATGGGGACACATGTTTCTTCCCAAGTGACTGATTCCAAAGCATGCACTGATGTAGCCACCCGAGCCCTGAGCAAGAGGGCAGAGAGAGTCCTACCGGGTCTGCAGCCCAAGCCACCTCTGGAGCTGTCCCCTGGCTGCCCCCTCAGTGCACTGGTGACAAGTGTGATCCGCCACACGGGGGACAGCCCAGCCATAGCCTGTGTCCTTCCTGCTTACACTCAGGACCCAGGGATGTCTGAGAGGAGGGAGGGACAGCCCCAGCCCCAGCCCCAGGGATATTGTACAGCTGTGCAGGACAGTCCCAACCTGGCTGCCTCGGTTCTCCATCAGCCTTGCCCACACAGATCTGGTGGTCCTGTTCCTGCTGACAAAAGCCAGCAGGCAGCGTGGCCCACTGCCAGTGAGATCTGCTTACCAAAGAATTTGGAGAAGGACTTGGCAAGGAAAAGTGCCCCACTGGTTTCTGTTCCCGTGTCCAGTCCACATGTCCTCTGCCAGATGGTCCCTCTGCCTGGACAGAGCGGGGCATTCCCAGCCTTTCTGAAGCCCCCTCCCGTGCTGTCTACAGGGACCAACAAGCCCATTCTGCCCCAGGCAGTGCCCACGCCCCAGCACTTATTCCTGGGGCACCCTGTTCCTCAGGGCACTGTGATGCTTGTCCTGCCCCAGGCTGCACTCCCCCCACCTAGCATCATGGCTGTAGGGAGCACCAAGCTTTTGCCCCTTGCCCCCGCTCCCATGTTCGTCCCCTCCGGCCAGAATGGCATCTCCCAGCTGGACTTCTCCCGGAGGAGGAGCTACGTGTGCCACTCCCCGGGCTGCCGAAAGACCTACTTCAAAAGTTCCCATCTCAAAGCCCACCTTCGCACCCACACAGGTGAGTCTGGGCCCAGCGCAGCAGAGTGTGGGGTGGGGTGGGACATCGCCCCTGATGCCCCTGCACAGGGAGAGAATGGGGTTGCTGCCACCAGCACAGCCACCCAGGATGCTACTTATAACTGTGGAAATTGTGGAAAGTCAGATCCTGTGGCACCAGCCTGTTGTCCCAGGATTCTGTGAGGCTGAGGTGGGAGGATCGCAAGTTCAAACCCAGCCTGGGCAGCTGAGCATCTTAGCTAGGCTATCTCAAAATCAGAAACGTAAAAATGGGCTGATGCTTTCAGTCTGAGTTGCTAGGTAGCCCAAGCGACACTCAAACTTTCAGTGTTCTGCTTCAGCCTCCCAGCAATAATGGGCCTGTGCCACCCATCCAGGCCCAGTTTTGGCTTAACACAACTTTAGGTTAGTTTAGGGGTTTTTTTTGAGACAGGGTCTTGTTCTATAGTCGAGACTGGTTCTGATCTGGCTGTGTAACTCAGGCTGCCCTCCAACACACAGCAGTCTTGCTTCGGAATCCCGAGTGCTGGGGTCACAGGCCCGTGCCATCATGGCTGGCTCTGTAGTACTAGGGACTCCAGCCCAAGGCCTTGCACTCGCTAGGCAAGCAAGCACTCTGACTGCTGAGTTATACTCCCAGCCCCACTAATGACAGGAACTAACATGGCCCAAAGGTGCGGAACAGTTATGTGTTGTTTTGCTCTGTCGCCCCCTAGGGGAAAAGCCTTTCAACTGCAGCTGGGCCGGCTGCGACAAAAAATTCGCACGTTCAGATGAACTGTCTCGTCACCGCAGGACACACACAGGAGAGAAGAAGTTCGTGTGCCCCGTGTGTGACCGACGTTTTATGCGTAGTGATCACCTGACAAAGCATGCCCGCCGTCACATGACCACCAAGAAGATGCCAGGTTGGCAGGCAGAGGTGGGCAAGCTGAACCGAGCCGCCTCCACAGAGCACCCAGGCAGCCCCCAGGGGCCTGCACCCACCTTGGCCTGACACCAGGGAACCACAGGGTCCTCGTTCTCAGGCAGCGCTCACCTTTCTCTTCTGGTTGGAACCCTGTCCTTATCCTTTGTACTTTTGGGAGTTCCTTTTTGGTTTAAGGAAATGGGAAAAGGAAAACTCAAGAATGCAGATCACCAGCATTTACCACAAGCATTTTGGCAGTCAGGTTTGTAACAGTGGGTTCTTTTTTTTTTTACAACCTTTCTATTCATGTTTTGTAGAAATGAGAAAGGGCACTAATTTTTATACTGTTTTTTATAAAAATATTTATGTCGTCGGTGCTCTGATCACCAATTCCTAGACAGGCGATTTTGCAGCCTTTTCAGCATTCAGTAACAAAATTTTATAATGACCTTGCTTTCAGTAAGTGTGCATTATTCAGCATAAATAGAAAGTCATATGTTAACTCACCTATCAATCTCAGAAATTTGGGGCATCAGAACTGGTTGAACAGGGCTTTTGTTTTGTGGTCCTGAGCATCAAGCCGGGGCCTTCATGATGAGTTCCAGGACCCCCAGCTCATTTTTTAGCTTTCATTTTGAGACAGGGTCTCCTCAGGTTGCCCGCATAGGCTTGAACTCCCTGCCTCAGCCTCCCAGAGTGCTAGGATGACAGGCCTGTGCCACCACGTACAGCTCGTTTGTTTTGTTTGAAGGAAATGTTCTGATGAAACAGAATTACTTGGAGATGGGGGGATTTGCTGTCCACCTAGAAAATAAGCCAAGGTTTATCCAAAAAGAAAAAGAAGGAAAATAAACCCAGGGCTCCTCTTGTTAGCTGCTTGGAGCCTCCTGCCCAGGCGGCCACCACAGCTGCTCTGTGTTAACCATGGACATTCAGGTGACCGAATAAACCGGAATAACAGATGCTGCACTATCTCCACAGCCCCAGCGGAGGCCCGTGCTGTGTGCAAGTAGACGGCACAGCATCTGCCTTTTATTTCTGACCGCTTCCCTTTATTGAGGTGATGAAAACAGATGGACTTCAGTGAATAAATAAAATTAGGTCTTGGTAGTGGATGCACGCTCACCTGGCGTCCCTTGTATCACCTGGCACTGTTTCAGTTCCACATTAGTATCAGCTGCTTCTCAACATTGTGTGTGTGTGGTTAGATTTTCACACGTGGGGACAGTTCTGTGGTTGTGTTTTCACTATTATAGGATGGTGCAGTTGGGGGAGACCCCTCCCCCCCACTGCCCTGTGCATAGCTCATCTGTCTCCACCAACCCTGTCCTTTTTCCTCCCTAGGTAAACTCACAGAAACACTTCATTCATGTCTGTCATGAGTGGCATCAGATTTAGGTCAGTTTTTTTCTTTCCTTATTTGGACTGGGATTTGAGCCCAGGGCCTTCACACTGAGCTATATCCCCAGCCCATTTTTATTTCTGATTTTGAGACAGGGTCTCTAAATCACTATTAAGCCAGGGTGGATTTGAACTTGTAATCCCCTGCCTTGGCCTCCGAGAGTGGTGGGATATTGCCACTGGGGCCTCAGCTTGGATAGGTTTATTTTTGTTTTGTTCTTAATTTTTTAGACAGCAGCTCTCTACAGTCCAGGCTGGTCCCCAACTCAGTAGTGTAGCCCAGGCTGGCCTTGAACTGTAGCAGTCCTCCTGCTTCAATATCTGGAGTGCTGGGATCATAGATGTCTGTCACCGTGCCCGACTTCTGTGGTGCTAGAGATTCAAACTCAGGGCCTTGCACTTGCTGGGCAGATGCTCTGACCTCAGTGCTAGCCCTCCAGCTGTGGTTGGTTTTCTCAATGATGACCTAATGCTCATTGTCCCCATGTTCTTGCAGAGGTAGGCAAAGGACAGTCTCTGAGTCCTTGGTTATTGCATTACCTGGAACTTCATTCTCTGCTTCATTTTTTGTTTTGTTTTTATTGAGACAGGGTCTTGCTTTGTAGTCCAGGCTGGTCTCAAAGATTCTCTCGCCTTGAATTCAGATTAATCTTATATGTGCCTGCTAGGCAAATGCTTTAAGTGCTGGCTCTTCCCCTAGCCCCAGGAACTTCAATCTCTGAACAAGATTGTTTCTAAAGAGTAAAGGTGCCATGCACGGTTTTAACTGAAACTTCCACTGTCAGATTTAGAAGTATCTAGGGTCAAAGATCCCCTCGTGTTCCCCCCCCCCCCCCCCCCCCCCCCCCCCCGTGTGTCTTTTGGAGGACTGTGAATTGGAAAAGAATTCTCACCTGAGACTGATAGGAACCAGGCTCTCCGCCGTCAGGGTCTCTGCCAGCAGCTCGGCCCGGGGCCTAGCGCGCCAAGCCAGGCCCCCGTGCACTTTATTGCCTGCGCAGTTCTGCTTGATCTTATTATTTTTTACTTTGAGCCTTTAAAGTAGTTTTAGTAATAAAAATGTTCTATAATTATGTTTTATGTAATAGACCTTGAATTATTTAAATAAATGTGTGTTAATGTAACCTTTTTCTTTGAATCACATAAAATGTTCTTGATTTGCAAACTGGATTTGTATCCTGTGTCATTTAAGTACAACCCAGAGATGAAATGTATCTTGTGATTCGGTGCCAGAGTATAAAGTTGTTTTTTTTTTTTTGTGTGTGGTACTTAGGATCAAGCCTAGGACCTTCACACTGAGCTACATCTCCAGCTCCCCCCACCCTTTTTTGAGACAGGTTCTTGCTCTGTAGCCCAGGTTGATCCTGAACTCACTGTGGAGCCCAGGCTGGCCTTGGATTCACAGCAATCCTCCTGCATCAGTCTCCTGAGTGCTGGGATTATAGGCTTGAGCCACTATACCCAGCTTATGTGGTGCTGGGGAACGACTCAGGTACTTAGCACTTTCTAGGCAACCACTTTAACCACTAAGCCATTCCTCCAGTCCCACAAAATTCTGTCTTAAAAATATACATAAATAAGGCTGGAGGAATAGCACAGTGGTTAAAGCACTTGCCTAGCAATTGTAAGGTTCTGTGATCGATTCCCAGCACCACATAAACTGTGCATGGTGTCACACTTCTGTAATCCCAGCACTCAGGAGGCTGAGGCAGGAGGATTGCTGAAATTCTAGGTCAGCCTGGACTACATAGTCAGTTCAGGACCAGCTTGAACTACAGAGTTGAGACCCTGCCTCAAATAAATAAATCCTATGAGCCTGAACTAGAGAGTAAGACCTGTCTCAAAACAAAAATCAAAAAAACTAGAATAATTGAGTTGACTGCTTAGCTTTGAGGAATACTTTTACTTGAGCTTTGGGAATATATATGTGTGTATATTTTTCTAGTATTTGGGACTGAATTCAAGGCCTTTGCAATGAGCTACATCTCTTTTTTTTTTTTTTTAAATAAGTCTTGCCAAATTGCCCAGGTTGGGCTTGAACCTGCAATTCTCAAGCCTCATCCTCCCAGGGTACTGGGATTGTAGACCTGAACCACTAGGCTCAGCTTTGTCTCAACACTTTGATCTTACTAAGGGATTTATTTGTTCAGAGCTGTCATTTTCTTGGAAATCAGCTTAAGGAATCCTATTTTAACAAAATGATGGTATAAAATCATAAACATTTACATTATTTGAGTCCAAGCCTGGTCCAACTGCTAGTAATAAAGAAAATTTTGACTTCTCTTGAAAGGCATTAGAAGCTGGTTGTTGTGGCAGATGTCTGTAATCTCACCTGAAATCCCAGGCTGAGGCAGGATTGCCTTGAGTTCAAAGGCAGCCTGTGCTACATAGTGAGTTCAAGACCAGCCTGGACTATAGAGTGAGACCCTGTCTCAAACAACAACAACAAAAAAAAGTGAAAGAAGCATGTGGATTACGTATATTATTTACATAGCAGTGGCTCTCATCTTTGTATCAAAAGGAAAGCTTTGGGGACTGGAGGAATGGCTCAGTTACAAGCACTAAGTACCTGAGTTCCCCAGCACCAAATAAACCAGGCATGGTGGCACATGCCTGTAATCCCTGCACTCATGAGAGGCTGATGCCAGTGGATTGTCCTGAATCTAAGGCCAACTTGGGCTGCACAGTGAGTTCAGAGCCAGCCAGGCTAGAGTGCAATACTGTGTCAAAAAATACATATGTTTTATTTATTTTTGAGACAGGGTCTTGCTCTGTAGGCCAGGCTAGTTGTGAAAGGCCCCAGGGCCTTTCAATTGCCAAGCATTCTAACCACTGTGCTATTTCTCCAGTCCACCTGTCTCAAATTTTAAAAGGGCTAGGGATAAATAGCTCAATATGAAGGCCCTAGGCCTGGTATAGTGGCACAGGCCTGTCATTGCAGCACTGTCTGAGGCTGAGGCAGTAGCACTGCAAGTTTGGGCCCAGCCTGGGCAATTTAGGATCTTTGTGAGACCTAGTTTCAAAATCAAAAATGAAAAATGGGGGCTGGAGAAATGGCTCAGCAGTTAAACTGAGTGTGCTAAGTACCTGGTTTCGATTCCCCAGCACCACATAAGCCACGCAGCTGATGCAGGAGGATTGCTGCAAGTCCAAAGCTAGTCTGGGCTCCATAGTGAGTTAAGGACCAGCCTGGGCTATAAGCGAGACCTTGTCTCAAAAATATATAATAAATAAAAAATGAGCCGGGGATGTAGCTTAGTACTAAAATCGTGGGTTTAGTCCCCAGCACCAAGAAAAAGAAAGAAGGCTGGAGAAATAGCTCAGTGGTTAAGAAGATGCTTGCCCAGGAAGCTCAAAGCCATGGGTTCAATTACCCAGCATCATAAAGGCCAGGTATGGTGGCACATGCCTGTAATCCCAGCACATGGAGGCTGAGGCAGGAGCATTGCTGTGAGTTCAGGGCTGGCCTGGGCTACATAGTGAGTTCAAGACCAGTCTGGACTATACAGTGAAAACCTGTCTCAAAAAAAAAAAAAAAAAAAAAAAAAAAAAAGCAGGAGACTCAGGATATGTGTGGAGATCAGCTGAGGACTGAGGACCTCTCGGCAGAACGCTGTAAAGCCAGGAGACTGATGCACGCACTTAGCGATGCCTCGAATCCTTCCCTGCTGTGGGGAATTTGTGAGCAGCAGGGGAAGCTCCCCAGCCTGTGAGGGCGCCCCTACCTGTGCCTGCCCCAGCCAGGGTCTGCACACAGGCCTGCCCTTTACGGCAGGCCCCCGGCCAGCAGCTGCCCTGCTCACCCCTGTGCAAACCAACAAATGTTAGGGTTTTTTTGTGGGGTCAGGTGGGGGTTGAGGAATACTAGGAACTGACCCAAGTTTTTTTTGCATTGAGTTCTGCCCTCAGGCATGATTTTATTTTTATTTTTTGAGACAGTGCCTCCCTAAGACACTAAGTTGCCAGGCTGGCCTCAAACTCTCAGCAGTCCTGCCTCAGCCTCCCTGTGGACTGGGACAACAGGCCTGTGCCATGATGCCTGGCAAAGGTCAGTTCTGGAGATCCAGAGTTGGTTCCTTTCCCCGAAGTCTGGCTGGGGATCTGGGATGCCCTGGACACAGCACAGGTGCCGGCCCCCAAAGGCCAGGCCAGCCGGGATGCAGGGCTGTCGTTCTGTCACCTGCCTGGCCACCCTCAGCCGCAGCACTCCCGCTCGATGCTGGCCATCAGCTCCTCCTCTGCCTGGTCGTAGGAGATGGCCGGCCTGTGGCTGCTTCCTGGGGCTCTGCAGGCAAGAAATGGACACGGAGACATGTTAACTCCACACTCCCATCTCTGCCAGCAAACCTGAAAATCTGATTGTCTCTTTTTAAAAAAATTTTTTTTGAGGCAGTCTTACTCTGTATGTAGTCCAGGCTGGCCTCAAACTCACACCAATCCCCCTGTCTCAGCCTCCCAAGTGCTGGAATTATAGGTGTGTGCCCCTACACCCAGCTAATTTTTATGCAGTGCTAGGGAATCAAATCTGGGGCCTGTGGTAGAAAAATGGTCTAATCACTGAGCTGTGCACCCAGCCCCAAACACAGTGGTCTGTAATGGTCCATCCTGACACCCAAACTGAGTCCTTCACACAGGACTTACTTGTTCTGTTCTCTCTTCCCACCTCTCCTCACAGCAGTGGGAACTGAGGCAGGGCCTTCCCACTGAGCTATATCCAGCCCATTTTTAGTTTAGATTTTTTGTTTTTTGAGACAGGGTCTTGCTCTGTAGTCCAGGCTGATCTAGTTTAGATTTTGCCAAATTGCCAAGTTGCTTAGGCTAGACGATAACTTGTGATA
Organism: Ctenodactylus gundi; assembly: GCA_004027205.1. Lineage (NCBI taxonomy): Eukaryota > Metazoa > Chordata > Mammalia > Rodentia > Ctenodactylidae > Ctenodactylus > Ctenodactylus gundi. The sequence continues at coordinate 266,561 of PVKB01001976.1, forward strand.
TTCCTGCCTCAGCCTCCCAGAGTGCTGGGACAATAGGTCTGTATCACTGGGCCCAGCCACAGGGAAACCTGTGAATCCCAATACAGGGACATGAGCAGGCCTGGCCTGTTGCTCTGCCTTCGAATCCCCCAGTGTCCTCTACCAAGACCTTTCACGGTGGCGGAAACCAGCACCTGCCTACTGGGTTAAAAGTAAGGAAAGACCCTGGCTTTTTAGTGCAGGCCTATATTCCTAACACCCGGGGAGGCTGAGGCAGGAGGATCGCCACATTGGAGCCCAGCACTGCTGAGAAGGGATGAGGCTTTTGCCACCTCCCCTGGCTGGGACCTGCCTCATGGGGCAGGCTCTGTATTTGTAGTGGAGTTGCACCAGGAGACCAAGTTTGGGGGCTGGAGGCAAGGCAGGGACCAGTAGAGACAGGAGGGCTATGAGGGCTGCAGTCAGCAGGCCTGGAGTGTCTGTCAGGCCCGGTACTTACCCAGAGGTGTGGCCATCCTTTGCCTGGTCTTCAGCCCGCTGTCCTGGAGACACCTTGAGATGAACCAAAGAAGAGCTATCAAAGATTATAGCTGTAGTCAGGCCCTGTGGCACAGGCCTGTCATCCTTGCATTGTGGGAGCAGAGGCAGGAGAATCGCTCAGATCAAATGCAGCTTGGGGAATTCACTGACTCAGGGAGATCATATTTCAAAACCAAAAATAAAAATAGCCCAGGGGTGTAGCTCGGTGTTTAGGCTCCGGGCAGAATGCTTTTATAATTTTTTGCAGATTGTGAAGAAAACACTTTATTGGGAAAATTATAAGAAGGGGAAAGAGGGCACAGCTTCTGCTAGTCAGAGGGGAACCCAGAAATGTGTTGGCCCTGGGCGCAAATTTATTTTTTATATTTATTTATTTTTGAGACAAGGTCTTGCTCTGTAGCCCAGACTGATCCTGAACTCACTATGGAGCTCAGGCTGGTCCGGACTCATGGCAATCTTGTCTCAGCATCTCGAGTCCTGGGATTACAGGTGGCTGCCACCATGCCCAGTTTTGTGGTACCAGGGAATCAATTCACGGCATTGAGCTTGCTAAGCAACCACTTCAACCTCTGAGTTATTCCTCCAGCCTGAGCTCAATCTTTAGCACAAAAAAAAAAAGAAAGAGAGAGAGAGATCCTGCTTACAGTCCTTTTGGTTATAGATGAAGTTTCATTTTTCCCTCTTTTTCCTATTTATTTATTTATTTATTTTTGGAGACAGCATCTTGCTCTGTAGCCAGGCTGATCCTGAACTCACTATAAGCCCAGGCTGGCCTTGGATTCAAGACAATCCTCCTGCCTCAGCCTCCAAAACAGCTTTGGGGTTACACCACCACACCTGGTTTTTGTTTTTGTTTTTAAGAAAAGATCTTGCTGTGTAGTCCAGGCTGGCTGTGAACTCACAGCAATACTCCTGCCTTAGCCTCCTGGGTGATGGGATTACAGGCGCATGCCAGTTTATGTGATGCTACGGAACTAAGCCCAGGGCTTTGCATGTTAGATGAAGTTTCTCACACCGATACTAGCCTTAGAGCTTTCAGCCACTAATGGGCTTGGCTCTATCCTGGGAGACAACATAAAAGGAAGAGTAGCTGTTTGATTTTATTTGATTTGATTATTCAGATATTGGGGATTGAGCTCATCTTCCGAGCTCGTTTTATTGTGAGTTTTTTCTTTCTTTCTGTCTTTCTTTCTTTCTTTCTTTCTTTTTTTTTTGAGACAGGGTCTCGCTCTGTAGCCCAGGCTGGTCCTGAACTTGAGTACTTAGCGCTTGACTTAGTGCTTGCTAGGCAAGCACTTTAACTGCTGAGCCATTCCTCCAGCCCCCATTTTTGTTTTTGATTTTGAGAACCATCTCACTAAACTGCCCAGGTTGAACTTGAACGTCCTGCCTCAGCCCCCTAGAGTGCTGGGATTACAGGCCAGCATACCGAGGCCTGGCCTCATTCAGATGTGCTGTTTAGTTTCTTGTTTGTTAGTTTCTTGATTTTTTAATTTTTTTTTTTGAGAAATGTCTTCCTCTATTCCCCAGGCTGACCTCTAACTCATGGCCATCTTCCAGCTCCAGCCTCCTGGGTGCTGAGATTGCAGGTGTGGGCACCATGCCTGGCCTTAGTGTTCACTTGTGTTTCTCTCTGTGCCTGTGATTTGGCGTGTGATCCTTTCTGAGAGGGTTTCCTTTAAACCTTGAACTTGACTTTCTCAGAGGGAAAAAAAGTACTCCCTCCCTTGGTAAATGTGCCCTTTGCTGAATGCACATCCTGGAACTTGGAAGAAAGATAGAGCCACTGCGACCTCTAGTGGTAGCTCCGGGACCAGAGCCGGGGAAGGACCTATCGCCTGCCCTGACTGCCACTTGCATGCTTGGGGGGGGTGGGGGGAGGGGTATGTCATCCCTCAAGATCGCATGTGGTGGGGCTGCAGGAATGACTCAGTGGTTAAAGTTCTTGCCTAACAAGCGCTAAGCACCCGAGTTCGATTCTCCGCTACCACATAATCTGGTTGTGGTGGCACATGCCTGTAATCCCAGTCTTGCCTCAAAAAAAAAAAAAAAAGATAAAAAGATACCATGTGGCTTTGGGGGAAAAATATATATATGAAGAAGTTACATATCTCTTAAGTTCTCCTTTTGACTCTTATAAGTAAGTTTTTGCTTTTTTGGGTGGGGGGGCGGGAGATTAGGGGAGACAGGCTTGTTCTGTAATCCAGGCTGGCCTCAACTCACTATCTTTCTGCCTCAACGACAACCCCTGTATCCAGCTAATTTTTTAAAATGTAGTGCTGAGGAGTTGAACCCAGGGCCTTGTACATGCTGGGCAAGTGCTCCAACCACTGAGATACACCCTAGTCCCCCCACCCTTTTAAAAAAAATTTTTGAGACAATATCTCGCTCTATAGCCCTGGCTGGTACTGAGCTCGCTATACAGCCTTGGCTGACACTCGCAGCAGTCCTCCCTCAGTGTCCCGAGTGCTGGGATTACAGACGTTAGTCAGCATGTCAACTTTCCTGTGACTTCCTCTTTTTTTTTTTTCCCTAAACAGGATTTCACTTTGTAGTCAAGGCTAGTCCTGAACTCACTAGGTAGCCTAGGCCAGCCAAACTCCTGCCTCAGTCTCCTCCAAGTGGTAGGATTACAGCCATGTCCAGCTTCTCCTGTGACTTCTTAAACAGATCCCTGGCTACACTATTGCTTGTTTGTTTATTAATTTATTTATGTATCGAGACAGTGTCTTACTCTGTAGCCCAGGCTGATTCTGTACTCACTATGGATGCCAGATTGGCTTTGAACTCACAGCAGTCCTGCCTCAGCCTCCCAGGTTCTGGGATTTACAGGCATGCGCCACTATACCCAGTTTAGGTGGTGCTGGGGAATCGAACTCAGGATCTTGCCTTGCTAGGCAAGCACTGTTGTATTCCTCCAGCCCAAAAAATCCACTGTTGCTGTTTTCCTCTCATTTCTATGCTGGAGGTTTCTCAAGTCTTTGAAAATGAACAGTGAGTGGGCTTTGGTGTAGCTTAGTGGTTAAAGTGCTTGCCCAGCATGCTGAAGGCCCTGAATTTAATTCCCCAGCACCACATAAAAATTAGCCAGCCATGAGGCAGCACAAATGGCTCAGCGGTTAAAGTGCTTACCTAGCAAGTGCCAAGCCAAGAGCTAAGTACCCAAGTTTGATTCCCCAACACTGTAAGCTGGGTGTGGTGGCGCACTCCTGTAATCCCAGCACTTGGAGGGCTGAGGCAGGAGGATTGCCATGAGTCCAAGGCCAGCTTGGACTGTGTAGTGACCTCAGACCAGCCTAGGCTACAGAGTGAGACACTGTCTCATCTCTGGGCTGAGGATGTAGCTCAGTGGCAGAGCGCTTGCCTGGCACACTCAAGGCCCTGGGTTCAATCCCCGGTACCAAAAAAAAAAAAAAAAAAAAAAAAAAAAAAAAAAAAAAAAAAAAAAAAAAAAAAAAAGAAAAGAAAAAAAGAAAAACCCACAGAGTGAGACACTGTCTCAAAAAAGAAAGAAGAAAGAATATGAATATGAAAGCCTTCCCAGCTATGTCAGCATCCCTCCCTTTCTGCTGTGTTTTCTGTTATATAATGGAATACTGATGTAGTTCTGAAGGAATTTTGTTACATAATTCAGTCTTCCCGTAGCCCATTCTTCCTTGTTCCCTCTCTTTCCTTCTCTCACTTTTTTCCCCCTCCTGGGCTTTGAGCGCAGGGTCTTCTCACTGAGCTATACCTCCAGACCGTTTTTTTGGTAATGATTTTGAGACATGGTCTTGTGAAGTCATTAAGTTGCCCAGGCTGGGCTCTAAGATGACAAGCCTGTGCCACCTACTTTTTCTGCTGTTTATTTATTTATACCAGCTGTCCTCGAACTCATGGCAATCCTCCTGCCTCGGTGGCCTGAGTGCTGAGATTATAGGAATGCACCACCACGCTGGCTTGTGTGGTATTGAGGACTCCAACCCAGAGCTTTGTGCTTAAGGCAAGTGCTCTAACCACTGTGGTCCTCTAGCCCCTTACTGTTGTCTTTTAAAGCAACTTGGTAGAGTGTCAGGGGACTTAGGCACAGGAAGGAACTCAGGGCACTGTGGGGCTAGGCCAGCCTCCCTACCTTCCCCCAGCACCTCTCAGAAGATCCTGTCAGGTAGCCCCTCGAGAGCCGGTGCCCTCTGACTGGCACATGGTTGTGAAGCGAAGCCGGGGCTCCTGGGCTGGGGATGCTGCCTTTGGAGCCTCCGGTGGGGGCTGTGATTCAGATCCTGTTCATGGACTCTGCTGCACTCCACTCATGGGACAGATGGCTGCTGGCTCTCAATGTTTTTCTGGAACAGCAGGGCTGTTATTCCAGATGTTCCGGTGGGGAGAATGGGAGCTGGAGGGAGGCTCCCGAGCATCTTAAAAACAGCTGGTAACGTGGGAGGGAACTGCCTGAGAGCAAAAGGTAGAGTTTGGAAGTAGGTTTGGGGCACAGCCCCGAGGTTAGGCCATTTGCCTACTGTGCACCACGGCCCTGGGTTGGGTTCTCCAGCACCACATAAAAATTAACTGGGCGTGGTGGTGCACTCCTGTCATCCCAAAACCTGGGAGGCTGAGCTGGAACATTACCGGGAGTTGGAGGCCCACTTGGGCTACGTTGTGAGTTCAGGACCAGTCTGACTACACAGGAAGATCTTGTCTCAAAAGGTGGGGGTCGGGGGGAAGGCAGGAGGAATAGCACTGTGGTTAAGGCCCTGGGTTCTTTTCCCCAGCACCACAAAAGCCAGGTGTGGTGGCACACAACTATAATTTCAGCACTCAGGAGCCTGAGACAGGAAGGTTCCTGTGAATTCAAGGCCAGAGTGAGACACTGCCTCAAAAGAGAAAGAGTTTGAGATTCAGATGCACCTGAAGACAGCAGGGTGAATTTGAACCACTGTTGGGGCAGCTGTGCACCCACAAAACGCCGCCTCCCAGAGTGTTCCCAAGATGGCCAGGGCAGTAGCCCGGAGGTGCGAGGACAGCTCCTGGCTACTTCCCATCTAGTTACAAGGATCATTCGCCTCAAGGCAGTCCAGGAAGAAAAGAAAAGAAGGCTGAATGATTTCGCTGGACGTTCGTTGGACTTTTGGCCATGGGATATCTGTCCCTTTTTTTGCAGAAGATCCGAGTTTAGGAACCTCACACTGTTAAGTTTTGATCCATACTCAAGCGACTCCATTTTGTGCTATTCTAATTGCTGTTTTTAAGAGCCTTTTCTGACAGGCAAGGCCATTCTGGACTTTATGTGCTGATGATTTGTAACCTTAGGACCTACAGCCTTATTTCTTGCCTCTGTATCCCACTCCTGGTGCCTCGCTGGCTCCATGGTACATTAATGGGTAGCGCAATATCGACTCCCATCTTACTTCAGAGACCAGACACGGATGGGCTGACAAGACAGTTCAGCCCACGCCGACCCTTGAGCCCACTTCATAATTGGTTATTTTCAAAGAACCCCAGCTTGGCGTGATTGGGTCCCGCCAAATGGACACATTATAGATTTTAAGTGGCTGATATTGTTACTACTGATGCTGTGTAATTGTGATTGGTTTTTGTGTAATAATGCTGTACCTCTGTCACCTCCTCTGTAACCTTGGGAAGGATCCCAAACCTTGTATCAGCCCTCTGCTGTCCTGGCCTGAGTATATTCTCTGTATTCTCACCCTGAGAGGCAGGTTCAGTCCGGCATCTTGCCTTAATTGGTTTGTGGTGGCCTATAACAACACTTAGCTACATCTCTAGCCATTTTATTTTTATTTTTCTGTTTTTAAGACAGGGTCTCACTCTATAGCCCAGGCTGGTCCTGAACTCAATGGTGTAGCCAAGGCAGGCCTTGGACTCCTGTTTCAGCCTCTGGAGTGCTGAAATTACAGGCGTCCACCACCATACCCGGTTTATACGGTGCTGGAGAATCGAACTTGGGTACTTAGCACATGACTTAGGGCTTGCTAAGCAAGTTCTTTAATCACTGAGCCATTCCTCCAGCCCCACACCCCTTATTTTTATTTTTAAGACGGTTTCTGAATCGCGAAATTCCCCGTGCTTCGCTGTAACCGGCGATCCTCCGGCCACAACCTTTTGGAGTGCTGGAATTCCAGGCCCGGTTCCTTGCACGGTCACCGCGGGACTGGGGCTGGTTAGACCCGCACCCGAGAGCGGGCGGAGAAGAGATGGAGGACCGTGTGGCAAACGGGCAGCGCCCTGGGAGCGGCTGGGGGTCTTGTGCGGCAGCGAGGGGCAGAGGCGCGCCGCGGGGGAGGGGGTCACACTCACCGCGCCCGCGGCCGGGGGGAACCGGGCGGGCTCCGGGGGGCCCCAGGCCGCGGACTCGGCCAGCAGCTGGTCCAGCAGACGCAGCGTCTCCTCGCGGCCGTCTGGGGGCGCCGCGGGGCCCGGATCGCGGTCGGCCGCCTCCGGCGCGGCTGCTCCCGGGACCTCGGCCGCAGCCGCCGCCGCCGCCGCCGCCACCGGGCCCGGCCGGCCCTCGGGGACTGCGGGGCTGTCGGGGCCGCGCCGCCGCCGCAGGGCGCGGACGCTCCGGCTGCTACCACTGCCCATGGCGCCGCCGCCGGACCCGCGGCGCCGCTCCTGGGGCGGGACGGGGCGGGACCCAGGCGGGCGCGGGCGGCGATCCCGGCGACGGGGTGTGGCGGGGCGGCGATGGGGGTGAGGCGTGCGCCCGGGTCGGGGCGATCGGGAGCCGGGGGCCGATTCGGGCGTGGGGGGAGCGATCCTGGGATGAGGGGTGCAATCCCGGGGTGGGGCCGGTGGGGGCGATCCCGATCCAGGTGTCGGGGTACACCCCGAGTGGGGGAGTTCGGGCTCGCAGCCGGGGTGGAGGATGCGGTCTCCGGGCGGGGTCGGGGTGCGAGTTGGGTGTCGGGCCGGAGGATGGGGACCGGGACGCCGCTGGGGGTTGGGCGGCGATCTCAGAGGACGGGAAGCGAGCTGGACGCTGGGAGGCCGGGGCCAGATCGGAAACGCGGGCGGAGAGTGGGAGCGCGTTCAGGAGTGGGAGGCTGAGGCAGGAAGATGGCAAATTGGGAGCCTCGCCTGACCGATTTAACGAGACCCTGTCTCAAAACTAAAATGTGCCGGGCGGTGGCTCAGTCCTGTAGTCCCACCACTCGGCGAGACTGAGACAATTTAGCAACTTTGGGAGACCCTGTGCCACTCACGTAAACTATACAAGGAGCCGGGGGTGTAGCTCAGAAAGCCCGGGGTTCAATTCGCGCAGTACCGAATAAAAAAACAGAAACCTCATCTTAAATATCTCTAGCCCCGAATAAAATATATTCAGAGGGAAAGAAATTGTCCTTGAACTAAATTCAACCAAGTTTAATCATTGAAAGAAAACATTTTCCAAGTGGAGTCCCAGTCACGTGACGCGCAGGTCAACCCTACTACCCACAGTTCCCTCTGCCACCTCCCAGGGCAACCGAGTGTCCGGCTGCACCTGGCCCGTCTCCGTTTCTCCAGACTTGTCTAGTTAGCACTGCCTCCGCGGGAAGTCCGCCAAAGACCCAGCGCTTCCACTTCCGCAGTACGTGAAACTCAGCCACGTCTGTAGACCTGGCTTCCATCAAATGTACTTCACCAGATTTTTTTTTTTTTCCAGTGCTAGGGAGGGAGCCCACGGCTTTCACACTGAGCTGCATCCCCAGCCCTTTATTATTTTTATTTTGAGACAGGGTCTCCCTGAGTTCTAAGATGCTCAGGCTGGACCTCCATCCTCCGGCCTAACCCTCAAGACAGGCTACCCGACCCTGCTCCAGATTGATTTTTATTAGAATAACCAAGCCACTTAAGTTTCTTTCCAAATGATTAATGACCCACAGAGAGCAAGACTTATCCCAAGGAAAAAAACACAATCTAATGATTAATGCCTCTAAAAATCATCTGCAGAGCTCGGCCAGCTCTGGAAGGCTGAGGCAAGCAGATCACAAGTTTGAGCCTTGAATGAGCAAGTTAGTCACTTAGCGAGATTCTATCTCAAAATCAAAACTAAAAAACTGGCTGGAAATGAGCTCAGTGCAAAAGCCCTGTGTTCCATCCCTAGTACTACAAAAGAAAAATAATTAAGTAGAAGAGGACTGGGGGGCGGGGGGGGGGATGGAGGAATGGAGAAATGGCTCAGTGGTTAAAGTGCTTGCATAGTAAGCGCTAAGTATCAGAGTTTGATTCCTCATCACCACATAAACTGGGCATGGAGGCTGACACAGGAGGATTTGCCTTGAGTCCAAGGCCAGCCTGGGCTCCATAATGAGTTCAGGAGAGACCTTGTCTCAAAAAAAAAAAAAAAATCAAAATGGTGGTGCTGGACGTATAGGTCAGTGATAACAGCACTGGCCTAGCAATCTCAAGGCCCTGGGTCCAAGGCTATCCAGGACTAAAGGATGAGACGCTGTCTCAAAAATAAATAATAATAATAATAGGGACTGCCATAGCTCAGCAATTAGTATGCTTGCCTAGTAAGCGGAAGGCCATGGGTTTGATTCCCCGACACCATATAAGCTGGGCATGGTGGCCCATGCCTGTAACCCCAGCATTCAGGAGGCTGAGGCAGGAGGATTGCCATGAGTTCCAGGCCAGACTGGGTTACATATTGAGTCAAGACCAGACTGTAATAAGGAGTGATACCTTGACTCAGGAAAACAAAACAAAACAGAAATGGTGGGGATATAGCTCAGTGCGAAGGCCCTGGGTTCTATATGCAGGACCACAGGGGAAAATAAAAGAATTTATGTAGTATCAGAGGCATGGGGACATGACATCAGGTCCTGGTGCATTTCTAAGTACAAAGGAAAAATGCCAACTGGTTGCCAAGCACTTGTTGCTATGGCAACTGGACCACCAGTCTCTTCCTGACTTCCCAGTGTAAGCAACACCACTCACCAAATTTTTTGTTCTTTTATTAGCATGTATTTGTGATACACGTGATACACAGTAATAAAAATCAGTTTGAGAAGTTGAGGTATTTGCATATTTCTCTTTTCTCTCTTTTTTTTTGAGACAGGGTCTCTCTCTGTAGGTAGCCCAGGCTGGCCTTGGACTCAGGACAATCTGCCTGTCTCAGCCTCCCAAGTGCTGGGATAACAGGCGTGCACCTCACGCCCAGCTGTACGTGGAGCTGGGAATTGAACTCAGGGCCTTGTGCTTGTGAGGCCAGTGCTGTAGCCACCACGCCTCTCCTGCAGCCTTTACATGTTTCATTTTGATCATTCTTACTTCCCTTCCCCCTTCCCAACCCCTCCCTCCTGCACATCCCCTTTTCTTCTCCACAAAACCTATCTTTTTTCTTCCATCTCTTTTCCTTTTCTGGTTTTTCTCGTGTTAGAGAGACCATGCAATATTAACCCTCTGTGTCTGACTCATTTCCCTGAGCACAGGGGTCTCCGGGTCCATTTTCCTACACATGACTCACACTTGTCTTTCTTCGTGGTAGAGCAGTGCTCCATGGTGTGTACATACCACATCTCTGTCCATCCATCGGCTGATGGACATGTTGGCTGCTTCCAAGATTTAGCTATTCTACAGTATGCAGCTATAAACATGGGAATGCATGTGTCACTCTTGTATAATGGCTTTAATTTTAGGAAGATCCCCATGAGAGGTGTAGGCGGGTCAAATGGAATATCTCTTTTCAATATTTTGAGAAACCTCCATATGCTTACCATAATAGCTGGTTCTGAACTCACTATGTAGCCCAGGCCGGCCTTGAACTCACGGCAGTCCTCCTGCCTCAGCCTCTTAAATGCTGGGATTATAGGTGTGTATCACCCCACCCAGATTAATGGTTGTACCATTTTCCAGTCCTGGAGCTGGGGCACAGCTCAGTGGTCAAAATGCTTGCTTAGCAAGTGAAAGCTTAGCAAGTTCTTGAATTCTATTCCCCAGCACTGCATAATCTGGACATGGTGGCGCATGCCAGTAATTCCAGCACTTGGAGGCTGAGGCAGGAAGATTTCTGAGAGTTCAAGGCCAACCTGGATTATACTGGGACTTCAGGAACAGCCTGACTAGACTGAGATCCTGTCATTCTCTTTAAATTATTGGTTTGAAAAGTTTGACTAGTTTGGAAAGCATTGGAACTTATTTTTTTGATAATTTCTAATGAAATTCTGTGGTGAGTCTGTCAGGTCCTGGGCTTTTCTATTTTTCTTTCTTTCTTTCTTTCTTTCTTTCTTTCTTTCTTTCTTTCTTTCTTTCTTTTTTTGAGACAGGGTCTCACTCTGTAGTCCAGGCTAGCCTTGGACTTGTGGCAATCCTTCTGTCTCAGCCTCTCCAGTGCTGGGATAACAGGCGTACACCACCATGATTATTATGTGATGCTGGGGAATTGAACTCGGGTACTTAGTGCTTTTCTTAGTGCTCTCCAGTTCAAGACCAGCTTGGGCAACTTACTGACTCAGTGAGACCCTGTCTCAAAATCAAAACTAAGGGGTGGTGGTAGGGGCAGGGACTCCTGCATAATAAACGTGATATTTCAAATTGGGGGGGTGGTGCGGAGGTACAAAAGCTGCACCCTTGGACTTGAGGAATAGCCCAGTGGATAAAGCACTTGCCTAGCAAGTGCAAGGCCTTGGGTTCAGTTCCCCAGCACCGCATAGGCTAGGTGTGGTGGTGCATACCTGTAATCTTAACATTTGGGAGGCTGACACAGGAAGATGGCTGTGAGTTCGAGGCCAACCTGAACTGAACACAGCAAGCTCTGGATCAGCCTAGTCTGCAGAACGCGACCCTGTCTCAACAACAACAAAAAAGTGTGACATAGCATTAAGGCTCTGAATTCCTCCCTCAGAACTGCACAGAAGAGTAAAAGGAAAAAAGAAAAGAAGGAAAAAGTAAAAATGAAGCTGGTAAGGTGGCACATGCTGATAATTCCAGCACTAAGGAGGCTGAGGCAGGATGACTGCAAGTTTGAGGCCAGCCTGGGCTACAGAATGAGCTCAGGACCAACCTGAACTACATAGCAAGGTTCTAATATAAAAAATAAAAGAAGTCTCTCTCTGCTCCATCATGCTGTGAGGATCGGTGCCGCTGGAGCTCTGACTCTGCCAAGCGCTTCCTCCATTTTCCAGCTGCCCACCTGTGAATGGACCGTGACCTTCTGAAACTGAATTATTCAAAGTAATGAGGACAATTGATGACAGAATAGTGCATGAATTAAACCCAACAGTCCCAACAGCTTCCATCATGGGAAAAGTTGGTGCCAGCCAAACCTGTAGCCAACTTCATGAGTCTTTGATGGCAGCTCATGCTAGTAGGGCCAGAGTCATGAAAAACTGGGTAGCCCAGACCTCCGCAGTAGTAAACAACCTCCGAGAAGAGACAGAAAAGAATCTGGATGATGTAACGTTATTGAAGCAACTCAGAAAAGAGCAGGTAAAGCTGAAGTGGATGCAGTCAGAGCTGAAGGCTGAAGCAGTGGTAGACGACAGGCGCTGGAAGGTGTTCAATGAACGTTGCCGAATTCACTTCCAGCCTCCAGAGGATGAATAAAGAAAGATACTTTTATTTAAAGTTCTGGGTCATCTCATCATAACTAAGCAGGACAGACATCAAGGTGGGCTTCCTGGGATGCTATCTGAGCCAACAGACCAAGACCTTGTATTGATTTCAGCCCCTTGTAGCCAAGGCCTCAAGTCTAAGTAATTCTGATTAATTATCAACTGCTATTTTATACTGATTCTGTAAAAAAAAAAAAGTTTTATAACTATTAAAATGATTTTCTTCTTTTTTTGAGACAGGGTCTTGCTCACGTAGCTCAGGCTGGACGTGAACTCAGTTTTGGAGCCCAGGCTGGCCTTGGACTCCCAGCAATCCTCCTGCCTCAGCCTCCCAGAAGGCTGGGATTACAGGCATGCACTACCAAGCCCAGCTTATGTGGTACTGGGGAATAGAACTCAGGGCCTCACACTTGCAAGGCAAGCGCTTTAACTACTGTGCCATTCCTCCAGCCCTCCTAAATTAATTTTCTGACAAAAAAATATAAAAAGAAGAGGGGGCTGGGTAAATAGCTCAGTGGGTAGAGCACTTGCTAGCATGGATAAGGCCCTGGGTTTGATTCCCCAGCACCACATAAAAAATTAGCTGGGCATGGTGGTGCACACTAGTTATCCCAGCACTCGGGAGGCTGAGGCAGGAGGATCATGAGTTTGAGCCCAGCCTGGGCAACCTGGGGAAAAATAAAATGGGTTGATGATGTAGCTCAGTGTGAAGATGCTGGGTTCCAGCTTAGTACCACAAAATACAGAGAAATCTTTTTTTTTTTTTTTTTTTTTTTTTTGAGACAGGGTCTTGCTTTGTAGTCCAGGCTGGTCCTGAACTCATTAGGTTGCCCAGGTTGGCCTCAAACTCATGGCATGCCTCCTGCCTCAGCCTCCTAAATACAGGGATTACAGGCATGTGCCACTACACCCAGTTTATGTGGTGCTGGGCAGTCGAACTCTGTGCCTTTCACTTGCTAGGCAAGCACTCTAAGTGCTGTGCTATTCCTCCAGCTCCATCTCCCTGGGGGGTGGGGGGAATCAGTTTTTTCTTTTTTCACTGAACTATGAGCTACATCCCCAGCCCTTTTTCCTTTTTTCTTTCTTTCTTTCTTTCTTTCTTTCTTTCTTTCTTTCTTTCTTTCTTTCTTTTTTGTTACAGGGTCTTCCTAATTGTCGAGACTGGCCTTGAACTTGTGATCCTTTGGCCTCCCTCTCCCTCAAAGGTGGGGTCACCAGCATGCACCATCACTCCCAGTATTTTGAGGTCAGGCACTGTGGAGTACCTCAGGAGGGACTCTCAGGAGGCCTCAGTCACTGAAGGATCAACTGGGACGAAGGACTCACCTCAGAGTTCTTACCCACATGACTTTCATTTTTGTTGTTGTTATTGAGACAGGGTCTCACTCTGTAGTCCAGGCTGGTCCTGAACTTGCTATGTAGCCCAGGCTGGCCTCAAACTCAGGGCAATCCTTCTGCCTTGGCTTCGCAAATGCTGGGATTACAGGTGTGTGCCATCACACCCAATTTACCCATGTGACTTTCGAGTTGGTGTAGGCATTTAGCGGGTGCCCTGAGTTCTTGGCCAGATGACTTCCACAGGGCTGCTGTGCATCCTCATGAAGCTTCCCCTACAGGTACCTTCTTGGAAGTCAAGAAATCAGCTTACAGCCTGGGCCCATCATCCCAGCATTCCAGGAGGCTAACGCAGGAGGACTACAAGTTCAAGCTCAGCCTGCACAACTTAGCAAGACCTTGTCTCAAAATCAAATATAAAAAAACAAAAATGGTGGGCAGAAAGAATAGCACAGCAGTTAGAGGCCTTGCTTAGCAAGCATAAGGCTCTGGTTTTGATTCCCCAGCACCTCCTAAACCGGATGTGGTATGGTGGTGCATGCTGAGGCAGGAGGATTGCTATGAGTTTGAGGCCAGCGTGGGCTACCTAGTGAGTTGAGTACTAGCCTGGACTACAGAGTGAGACACTGTCTCAAAAACAAACACACAACAAAAAACAAAAATGGGCTGGAGGTGTAGCTCAGCGTAGAAGGCCTAGGCTTGATTCTCATTATCACAAACACATACAAATCTTTAAAAATCACAAGCCCCAGGGCTGGAAAACCAGCACAGCAGTAAGCACCAGGCCCTGAATTCAATTCTCCAGCACCACATAAGCAGGCAGGTGTGGTGGCACATGCCTGTAATCCCAGCACTCAGGAGGCTGAGGCAGGGGGATTGCTGTGAGTTCAAGGCCAGCCTGGGCTACATGAGGCAAGGACCAGTCTGGACTATAGAAATTCTTTCTCACACACACATGCACACAGACACACACATGCCCACACACACAAAACTTCTAATCTTAAAGAGAAGGAGCTGGAGGAATGGCACAGAGGTTAAAGTGCTTGCCTAGCAAGCACTAAGTACCCAAGTTCAATTCCTGAGTACCACATGAAACAGTTATGGTGGTGCATACCTGTAATCCCAGCACTTGGGAGGCTGAGGCAGGAAGACTGCTGTGAGTGTATGGCTAACCTGGACTACATAGTGAGTTCAGGACCAGCCTGGGCTACAGAGCAGGACACTCTCAAAACAAAAACAAAAAAAAAGTAGAGGAGAAACTTTATAGCAACAGTTCGTGGAGATAGGTGACCTTAAGTTGTGATTACCTGACCTATAAAAGAGGCCTAGTACACTCAGCATCACAGGTCTGTAATCCCAGCACTTGGGGAAGCTGAGGCAGGAGGTTTGCAGGTTTGAACCCAGTCCGGGCAATTTAGCAATTTAGCCAGACCCTATCTCAAAATCAAAACTGGGAATAGTCCCTGGGTTGGATCACCAGTAACACACATCTCTCTCTCACACACACACTCTCTCTCTCTCTCTCTCTCTCTCACCTAAAAATATCTATCTGCCACTGTTGATCTGGATTGAAAGTAGTGTTCTTGTTGGGGATTAATTAAATCCAGGGTCTTTGCATTGAGCAACATTCCAAGTCCCCTTCTTTTTTATTCATTTATTTATTTTTGTTTAGATTAAAAACAGGCCCCTCTAAATCCCTAGATCACCCACGCTGGGCTCCAGTCTGGGCTCCTCCTCAGCCTCTCAGAGTGCTCAGATCACAGGCCTGCACACATGCTCACTATTATGACAACCCCTAGTATTGCATGGAGTACTGAGCGCCTTTGGGAAAAACACTTCCCTTGGGGTCTCGGGTTCTCCCGGTCTCCAGTCCCTGAGACCGGTGAACAGCCTCCGGGACACCAAACGCCCCGAGTGCGTCCGAGGAGCAGCTCTGCCCCTCCCGCGGGCGTGACTTACGCGCGCGGGCTGCGGAATACCGGGCGGGGCCTGCAGCGAGACCGCGGTAGCCTTTGGGACCCGCTCTTCTGCGAACCAATCATAGAGCAGATGTCAAAGCAGGCGCGGAAAGCCAAAGTAAAACTACTACAGGCAGCTTTGGGCGCTCTGGGCAGCCGGGAGCCTGGGCCGGGCGTCCCTTCCTGCATCCAACGAGTGGCGGGTGACTCAGTGAGCATGCTTCCCAGGGGGAGCGAAGGGAGCCGACTTGGAGGTGGGGGAAGAGGCGCGCAGGCCTCAGTGCCCCGTGGTTGGCGCCATCCTTCCGACCTCAGAGTTCCAAGTTTACTACATTTGAATTGATAGGTGCTATTTTATTTAATTCATTTATTTATTTAGAGACAGGGTCTCGCTCTTAATTCTAGCTGGTCCTGAACTCACTTTGTAACCCAAGCTGGCCTCCAACACACAACAATCTTCTTGCCTCAGCCTCCCAGAATATTGGGATTACAGGATAGTGCTACCAGGCCCAGCAACAAATGAAACTTTAAGATGAGGTCGCATAGCTCAGTAGTTAAAGTGCTTACCTAGCAAACAAAAAGCCTGGGTTTGATTTTCTATCACCATATTACATGAACATGGTGGCACACGCCTGTCATCCCCACACTCAGTAGACGGAAGCAGGAGGATTGCCTGAGTTCCATGCCAGCCTGGATTACATAGTGAATTCAGGACCAACCTGAACTATAGAGCAAGACCTTGTCTCAGAAAACAAAATAAAAATAAAATGAGGTCATCCTTTCTGACTACTTCACTGTGTTAGAGGAAATAAATATGTCAGGACCTAAATAGGGTACCTGGTGCCTATGTAAGAAAGTGACAGGGGCAGCACTTTGGACATCGCTGATGGGACTCTGGAATGTGTAAATTAGGTAGTAGAGGATAGCACACATTTATCATTATTATTATTATTTTG
The DNA here is from genome assembly GCA_004027205.1 of Ctenodactylus gundi. NCBI lineage: Eukaryota > Metazoa > Chordata > Mammalia > Rodentia > Ctenodactylidae > Ctenodactylus > Ctenodactylus gundi. Next base: position 282,857 of record PVKB01001976.1, read on the forward strand.
TACTGAGGCTTGAGGCCAGGATCTTCACTCTAAACTACATCTCCAGCCCACTCATATATGGGATTTGAGACAGGGTTCCGCAAAACCACTAAGTAGCCCAGGCTGGACTGAAACTTTCCATATCCCCCTACCACACACACCAGGCCCTCAGCCTCCTAGAATCCTGGGATTACAGGCATGCACCCCGGACCTGGCTTAAAGTTTCCTTCTCTCCATTTCTCTCTGGTATTTTATCCCTTGAAAGACAAAATTCTGAGGCAAATCCGAAAGTCAAGTCCAACAGGAAACTGAGTTCCTGTCTCCACCCTCCAGGCTGTTTGATGTCCTGTGATTCAAAAATAAATTGCCACTTCTGTAATCATCCTCTGAATTTCTGGAATATTTTTGCAATTTTTAAGACAAGTGTGACATTGAGGGCAATAGTCAGACAAGAGACAGGACAGAAGAAAGCTGCACCAAAGTCTCCCTGTGCCATTTAGTTTGACTGGATATCCCAGGACTTTGGGAGAATAAGGCAGGAGGATTTCAAGTTTTGAGCCCAGCCTGGGCAATTTAGCCGCTCAGCAAGGCTCTGTATCAAAGTCAAAAAACTAAGCTGGAATGTAGCTCAGTGAGAAAATCCTGTATTCAATTTCCAGTACCGAGAGAGAGAAGGGGTGGAGGGAGGCGGACAGGCAGTGAGAGAGAAAAAGACTCAATGTATTAATCCCACAGGGTAGGCAGGTTACAACCCATCTCACCCACAGGGACACTGAGTCCTTAAGAAATCTTGTCACTTGTCCAAGTCAAGACTACTGAATCTGAGGGGGTGTACGGTCCTCATCGAAGCTCTGTAAATTTTTCGGCTCCCGGGACCCTTGCATTCCCACCCTAGGGACACCAATCTATTTATTTATGTTGGTGGTGCTGGGGATGGAACTTAGCTAAGGCCTTCACACTATGGTACGTCCCCAGTCTCATTCTAGATTTTGGTTTTGAGGAAGGGTTTCGCTAAATTACTACACTGCCCAAGCTGGGCGCGAACCTGGCGATCCTCCTGCTTTTAGTTCCCCGAGTGCTGGGAGGACAGGCTTGCGCCACAGGGCCTGGCCGGGATACTCGTTCAAGCCTCTGCAGCAGAAATCCGAAACGTTTTGGGAGGTGGGGTGGGGAGCTTGTCGCGCCCTCCCGCCGGTGGTTATCGCGGGGCCTTACGCAACTGCAAACGCCTCGGAGAAGCACGTGCCCACCGGCGCCGTGCAGCCAGGGCTGCGGTTTTTGTGCGGTGGTCCAGGTACTAAGGGTGGGGTGGCGGCGTCCCCTACCGGCCTGAGGTCCTGAGGGTCTCCCGGGCGCTCCCCGCCATCCCGCCGGGCGCTTGAATTTCCCGCGCGCTGCGCGCCGGGACGGGGCCAGTATCGTCCAATGGGAAGCGCAGGATCTATGGCCACGCCCCCTGCCCGACAAGCGCCGCGCGTCCGGGATTTAAAGAGCGAGCATTGGCGGGCCTTGCAGTCATTGCCTGGCTTTAGTTACTTCCTCTCTGTCTTTTTTCTGAGCGTCCGCTGCCAACATGTTGTCTGTGCGCGCCCCGCTCTCCACCATTGCTGACCCCCAGCAGTTGCAGCTGTCGCCGATGAAGCGACTCAGCCTGACCGATAAGGAGAACACGGTGCGCGTGGGGCCGGGGCGGCGGGAGGTGGCTGGCTCGCCCGGGCAGGGAGGTTAAGACGCTCCCGCCGCCTCTCACGCGTGTCTCCCTGTAGCCCCCGTCCCTCAGCGGGACCCGCATCCTGGCCAGCAAGACGGCGCGGAGGATCTTTCAGGAGCCGGATGAGTCGGTGAGTGAGTGGGTGGCCGGCCGGCGTGGGCGCGCAAGGGACCGGGCGCCGCTGCCGCCAGGGGGCGGCCCTCTCTTGGCGCCAAACGCATTGTCTGTCCGGCTGTCTATCGGTCTGGCTCCCCGCTCCTCACTGCTTTCCCGCCAAAGTGACCTCTACCCTATAATGAACTGCTTTTTTAAAAAAAGAAATTCCGGCTCTAGAATGTCTCGTTTTATAGCTGAATCCATTCCCCATCCGTCTCATGGTATGTTCCTCCTGCAGTACCCGCAGAACGCAATGTGGTAAAACCATTTCTCTGCTGAACCTCATGAAATTGATCACTGGTAGGACTCTGGACTGGGAATGTGGCAATTTCACATGGTTTGCTTGAGTCCTTTATTTTTGGTGGTTATTTCATCCCCAACAGAAAAGTAAACAAGTTACCCCCAGTGTGGAGGACGAGCCACTGCTGAGAGAAAACCCCCGGCGCTTTGTCATCTTTCCCATTGAATATCACGATATTTGGCAGATGTATAAGAAAGCGGAAGCTTCCTTCTGGACAGCTGAGGAGGTAATTCATTTCAAGAACTTCCCTGGCTTGAAGGGCCCTGCAGTGGTGGCTATAACTTAACTGAAGTGCTCATGATTTTTATTTTTGGGTTTTGAAACAGAGTTTCCCTAGGTTGCCCAGGCTGGGCTTGAACTTTGAGCCCTCCTGCCTTGGGCTCTCAGAGCACCGGGATCACAGGCCTGTGCTACCAGAGACGGCTGGAATATACATCTTATTCCTCCCAGCGGGTGGCTGCCCACGGAGGGTGTTAGATATTCCGTTTGGCAAAAGGAATTGTGGGTGCAGAGGCTGTAGTGATTAAGTGGTGGGGCGGACTTAAACATTCTTTCATGTGTGTAGTCCTAGGGGTTGGACCCAGGGCTGCCTTTATTTGGGAGACAGGATCTCATTCTCATCCAGGCTGATCCTCAACACAATATGTAGCCCGAGCTCTCAGCGATTTCTTATATTTTGAGGGAAGTTCTTGCTAAGTTGCCGAGACTGGGCCCGCCCCAGCAATCCCCTTGCCTCAGCTTCCTAGAGGGTGGGGATTATAGGCACACCTGGAGTTAAAACTTTATGTATTGAGACAGGGTCTCCCTCTAGTCCAAAGTGGTTCTGAACTCACTGTGTACCCCGGGCTGATGCTGGGGAATCGAACCCAGGGCCTTGCTTATGCCAGGCAAGTGCTCTGATAGCTGTGCCCCCCAAAACCTTTTTTGAGAATGCTTATCTGTGAGTTCCTTTGAATCTCTTTTATATTCAAACTGTGAATGTCTGCACTCCAGGTGGACCTTTCCAAGGACATCCAGCACTGGGAAACTCTGAAGCCCGAGGAGAGATACTTTATATCGCACGTTTTGGCTTTCTTTGCTGCCAGTGATGGCATAGTGAATGAAAATCTGGTGAGTTTCTAGAAAAACAATAGCAACAACAATTTTTGAGAAAGGCCCTCACTCTCCTCAAGCTGATCTACGACTCACTGTGGAGCCCAGGCTGCCCTCAGCTTGAGGTAATCCTCCTGTCTCAGCTTCCCAAATGCTGGGGTTCCAGGAATGTGCTGCCACCACATCCTATAAATTTTATGGAATGCTGGGGAATCGAACCAAGGACTTTATACATCTTGGGTAGTGCTATAGCCATGGAGTGACACTCAGCCCTCTGCTTTAATAATTTGATCACATGTGACCCACTGTATGTGAATCCCAAAGTGAGTTTAGAAAGAAGAATCAATAATGATGTGGGAACAGCTGCCCTATGAAATAGAAAGTAGCTATTTTCTGATCAGTCAGATGAGCATATTATGTAACATCAAGCTTTATGACACAATCATGAAGAACTGTTAAATATGTATGGAAAGAAACATGTGTGTGTGTGGTTTTGGAGTTTGAACACAGGGCCTTCATAAAGGTCTACTTTTTAGCCCTTCTTTGATTCTCACTAAGTTGCCCAAACTAGGTTGGAACTTCTGATTCTCCTGCCTCAGAGTGCTGGAATTCCAGGTGCTTGCCTTCAGGCCTAATAAACCTTTTAATGGTACATGGAAGGAACCAGTATCCATGAACTGATCTGGTTGCTACCGCTGGCTTTCCATTTCTTTTTTTTTTTTTTTTTTTTCCTGAGACAGGGTCAGTCTGTAGTTCAGGCTGGTCCTGGGCTCACTGTGCAACCCAGGCTGGCCTTGAATGTCACTGCAATCCTGCCTCTACCTTCAAGAGTACTATGATAGCAGGCATGTGCCATCATGTCCACCTTATGTGGTGTTAGGGAATCAAATCAAGGGCCTTGTGTGTGCTAAGCAACCACTCTAACCACCGAGCCATATTCCCAGCCTGCTAAAGGTTTTCAAGCTTAATGTCGATGTCCTCTATTACCACTAGGTGGAGCGATTTAGCCAAGAAGTTCAAATTACAGAAGCCCGCTGTTTCTATGGCTTCCAAATTGCCATGGAAAACATTCATTCTGAAATGTACAGTCTCCTCATTGACACTTACATTAAAGATTCCAAAGAAAGGTGAGTATTCCGGTGGGATATTTTAAACGTCTGGGTTTTGTTTGTAATACTGGGACCTGATCCCAGGGCCTTCTCACTGAGCTACATCCCAGCCCAGTTTCATTTTGGATTTTGAGACTGGATCTCACTTAGTTGCCAAGTTGCCAATGCTGAGCTGGAATTTGTATTTTAGTTCATCTAGAAAGAAAGATGATTCTAAAATGAGAAAAGTACACAATCGTCATGTCTGCTTTGAGGAAATGGCTCAACTTCATCTCAACTTAAGTTTTCAGTTTTTTCCTCTCCATTTTTGTTAATATATGTATGCAATACATAATGTTTACAATGTACTTGAGTATTTTGTGCTTATATATATCATATCAATATTACGATCCTCCCCCCTTTTTTAAAATTGAGACAAGATTTTGCTTTGTAGTCCAGGCTGCTCCTGAACTCAGTATTTGGCCCGGGCTGACCTGGAACACACAGCATTCCTTCTACCTCAGTTTCCCAAGTGTTGGGATTACAGATGTAGGTGTGCGCCATCCCACCCAGCTTATATGCTGCTGAGGAATTGGACCCAGGGCTTTGGGCTTGCTCGACCAAGTGCTTTAAGTGCCCCCCATCCCCCCTCCTCCATGCAAGGTCTTGTTTTGTAGTCCAGGCAGGCCTCAAAATCCCAATAGTCTGGGGCTAGAGGAATGGCTCAGCAGTTAAGGTGCTTGCCTAGAAAGTGCTAGGTCAAGCAGTAAGTACCCTAGTGTGATTCTCTGGCACCACATAAACTGGGTGTGGTGGCATGTGCTTGTAATCTTTTTGCTTGGGAGGCTGAGACAGGAGGATTGCTGTGAGTCCAAGGCCAGCCTGGGCTTCATAGTGAGTTCAGGACCAGCCTGGGCTGTAGAGCAGGACCCTGTCAAAAAAAAAAAAATTAAAAAATTAGAATCCCAACAGTCCTGCTGCCTCAGTCTCCCAAAATCTGGGATTACAGGTGTGCACTCCTGCACTCAGCTGATGTTTACGTGGCACTGTAGTATCAAACCCAGGGCATTGCATGTACAAGACAAGCATGGTAATGACCGAGACATGCTCTCAGCTCCTTGAACAAATCTAATGACTTGGGAACATCCCTAGTGGGTATGATGACTAGCTCTGACCATTTGTGTGTCAGGTGCATTACACCTACAGTATGAGACTAGGGCAGGGTGGTAGTGAGGGTACAAGTACAATTAATTTTCCCCCTTAACAATCTTGACATCACCTAGGTATGGTGGTGCAGCACATTGCTGAGGCAGGAGCATTGCCTGAGTTCTAGGCCAGCTTGGGCTTACATGTTGGATTTTGGACTATAGAGCAAGACTCTGTCTCAAAAAAAAAAAGTTCAGAGACAGGGCTGTTTATTATCATTACTGATGTTAGTCTTTCCTGTCATTACTTGTGCTATCTGTATACCTACAGAGAATTTCTATTCAATGCCATTGAGACCATGCCTTGTGTGAAGAAGAAGGCAGATTGGGCCTTGCGGTGGATTGGGGACAAAGAGGCCACCTATGGTAAGCACACCCTGGGCCCGACTCCAACCTGAGCCTCTATTTTATTGTAGTACTGAGGATCAAGCCCAAAGCCTTCACAATGAGATGTATCCCCTATAGCCCAGGTTGGCGTCAGACCTCCAGGTAACCCTTCCTCACCTTCCACATGCTGGGTGACAGGCTGCACCACAGGACCGAGTGCATTTTTCCTTTCTTCCTTCCTTTCTTTTTTTGAGATAGGAACTCACTATATAGCCCCTATCCTTGAGCTCATAGCAATCCTCAGTTTGCCTCAGCCTCCTAGGTGCTGGTCAGTGCATTTTCTAAATGTTACTGGATTGTTAACCTGTCTTATGAATAAGGCCAACAGTTACTCCTAGGAACATTTGGATGTTAACTTTTCTACCTCCTTTGGTGTTTAAACAGGTGAACGTGTGGTAGCCTTTGCTGCTGTGGAAGGAATATTCTTTTCTGGTTCTTTTGCGTCAATATTCTGGCTCAAGAAGCGGGGCCTCATGCCCGGCCTCACATTTTCCAACGAACTTATCAGCAGAGACGAGGTGAGTGTCACATGAAGCTGCCTGCCAGCCATGCACGCTCAGGGCATTCCTGTTGTGGTCCTGGGGATCAAATCCGGGCCTTTGCGTTGAGCTACATCTCTGCCCTATTTTCCTTTTTTATTTTGAAACATGGTCTCTTAAGTTGAGCAGACTTGAGAATCCTTCCTCAACCCCCTCAGTGTTCTGGAACTTTCTCCCAGGGCTTGCACTGTGACTTTGCCTGCCTGATGTTCAAGCACTTGGTACACAAACCATCAGAACAGAGAGTCCGGGAGATAATCACCCATGCAGTCAGGATAGAGCAGGTGGGTGTCATGGCAGGTAGGCCCGGGGCTGCGGGGAAGACTCCTTAGGTTCGGTCTGCTAAGAATGGTTCTGCCCGTAGGAGTTCCTCACGGAGGCCCTGCCGGTGAAACTCATCGGCATGAACTGTACGTTGATGAAGCAGTACATTGAATTCGTGGCGGACAGGCTTCTGCTGGAGCTGGGCTTTAGCAAGGTAAAGCCCTGTTTCTAGGGCCTCTGCTTCTTCAGACACTGGTGCTCCCTTTTGCGGGGGCTGTGGATCAACCCCAGGGCCTTTACACTGAGCGCCATGTCCCCAACCCATTTTATTTGTCATCTTGAGACAGTTGCCTAGACCAGGCTCTGACTTGCCATCCTCCTGACTCAGCCTCTCAGACTGCTGGAATGACAGGCCTGCGCCACCACACCTGGCTTTATTATTTATTTATTTATTTGAATATCCATGAAGGGCAGATTCAAAAAAATACTAACTTCATGAATTTGTTTGCACAGGGCTTTGCTAGTCTTTGTATAAATCCAGTTTTAGTATGTGTGTTGCCAAAGCGGGCATTGTTTTGGTGGCCAGCATCTTCTGCCTCAGCCTCCTGAATGCTGGGATCATAGATGATAATTCGCACCACATCCAGCTCATGTGGTGCTGGGGAATCAAACCTGGGGCCTTGTGCTTGCTGGGCAAGTGCTCTATAACCACTGTGCTATTTCCCTGCCCCATATTTCTGTCTTTTTCTATGAGGCAGGGTGTGAAGCAAACACTATTGGGAAAAATATAGGAGGGGAAAGAGGATAAAGAAGGGGGACCCAGGAATGTTCCATCTTGATGTGAGCTCTTTTCTAGGTTTTCAGAGTGGAAAATCCATTTGACTTCATGGAGAATATTTCACTGGAAGGAAAGACCAACTTCTTTGAGAAGCGGGTGGGCGAGTACCAGAGGATGGGGGTCATGTCAAGCCCGACAGAGAATGCTTTTACTCTAGATGCCGACTTCTAAGTGAAGCGGACATATGCTCTTATTTGGCTGATTTTTTTACCCCCCACCTCGTCATTAAAAAAAAAACAAAAATCAGCTAAAGTAAATCAGCTACACCACAAATCGCATAATGTTCCTTCCTGGCATCTGTAAGACTGTAGCTACCTCAACATTCATCCTGCTTATTAATGCCAGTGGTGCCACTTGGAAAGAAAGGACCTTGATTTAAGACAAACTACTTGGATTGTTTTGTTTTTTTCCCTTTTCTATAGCACTTGGGGTTGAGCCCAGGGTCTTCATGCTGAGCTACATCCCCAGCCCCTTTTTACTTTTCAGCTTTTGAGACAGTGTATTGCTGGGCTGGAATTTGTGATCCTTCTGCCTCAGCCTCATAGTGCTGGGCTAACAGGCCTGTGCCACCAGGTCTGGCTATTACTTGGATTCTAATGAAAGATCCAGTCCTTGGTGTAATAAGCAAGCTGGCCAGCTGTGACTTTGCCGTGGCAATGACAGTCACAGTGAAGAGACACTCGAGCTAGCTTGCCAGGAAGGATTGAACCTTCAGTTACTACCGCACGGCAGGTGAAAGTTGCCTGCATCCCTGCTTCCCAAGCAGACTAAAGTTTACTTGATTAGTTGTAAATAAAACTGGCACTTTACACATGAATGGGAAAGAAAACATTGTACTGTCAAGGGAAAGCTGGATTTAATTGGTTTCTACTCCAAATACAAAAGTGCTGCATTTACCACACAGACAATTCAGCATATACTGAGGTGCGAAGTCTGGACCTGAGTGGATGAATATGGCATTTCAAAGTTGTTGGGTTTTTTTGTTGTTTTGGCGGTACTAGGGTTGACCCCTTCATACTGAGCTATATCTTTAGCTCATTTTTTACTAAATTGCCCAAGCTATGCTTGAACTTGAAACAATCCTCCTGCCTCAGCCTCCCAGAGTGCTGAAATGACAGGCCTTCACTGAGCACAGCTGTGGATCTAAGTATGAAATCCTTGAACAAAATGATCCATCTGTTTTCTGGGAAGTTATAAACCAAGACCATCAACGGTCCTGAATGTCACTTCTGATTTTGTTCACGTCTCATTAGGCCTTGTTGATAGTTGATCCATTTATAATTATGTTGTCTCTTAAATTGTCTATGTATATTCTTTTTAGGCATTACCTACTGTTCCATATTTCAAAAAAAGTCACCCAGTATTAGCTTGAAGCTGATTGATAAAACTGCTCTAGTCATTGCCTAAATATGAATGTCACCTAGTGATTTGGGGGAACAGCACCCTGAGTTACAACCCCAGCCCTGTTTTGAGACAGTCTCACTAAGTTACTTAAGCTGGGTTGGAACTTGGTAGTCCTGTTTCAGCCTCCTGCAGTGCTAGGGCTACAGGTTGGCTCACCTGGTGAATTCTTACATATACATAGGATCTAGCACCAGCCATGGGATCTGTTAACCTGTTCCATTCAGATTCTAATTGCAGATGGAGACGAACTAGTAGATCCAGGCAGGGAAGCTAGTTTTCATCCTAGTGGGGAGAGGCTGAGGCGTTGCCTGGGGAGTGGCAGGAAATTTGTGCTGGTTCTTGTTAATGCCATTATATTATATATTAACCACTGATTTAGTTTTCTTCATTTATTATATAGTCAGCTTTTCAAATTCTGTAATACATGGCCCTTTTTGTCTGTTAAGTTATTGTTGCCTCAAATTAATAAACTCCCAAGTGTATCATCCCTGTGTATCACTAGACTGAGTTTTATCCCGGTTGTCAGGGAGGGTAGAGTTTGGGATCTGCCTCCTTGTAGTGTGGCAGTGTGGGTTTTCTGTAAGGTTTTTATTTATTTATTTATTTAGAGACAGGGTTTCACTCTGTCACAACTTTGAATCTGCTTAAATGGAAATGGTTTTTAGTGGAAGGCACAGCAAAGCCTTAAAATTGACTACTGCATAAGTACTACTTTATGAAAGTTCTTTGTTACAGTTTACTTTGTTACTGCAATACTGGGGATTCGGCCAAAGGCCTCCGTGTTGAACTACATCCCTAGCCCTTTTTCTTAGACTGCGTCTTGCTACACTTACCTAGGGTGCTCAGATTATGGGCCTCCCCATGTCCAGTTTCAGTTTCTGCTACGTCATAAACTGGCCTGCGGGGGTCACTATAGATTGCAATCTGTGGGGTGTGTGTGTGTGTGTGTGTGTGTGTGTGTGTGTGTGTGACTTCACACTGAGCTACATCCCCAGCCAATTTTTAATTTTCATTATTTTTGAAGTGTTATTCTGTAATCCAGGCTGGTCATGAGCTAACTGGGTAGCCAAGGCTGGCCTTCAATTCATGACAGTCCTGCCTCAGCCTCCCCAGTGCTGGGATTACACGCATGCACCACTGCTTAGCTTACATGGTGCTGGGGAATCAAGCCCAGAGCCTTGCTCACATTAGATATGCACTTAAACACTGAGCTATATCCCAGCCCCATTTTTATTTTTGGTCTCGAGACGATTGCCATGTTTCCTGCCCCAACCTCCCAGAGTACAGAGTGCTAGGCTGGCAAGCTGTGCCACCACGCAGTTTGTCATGTCTCCAGGACCTTCTGAGAAGCCATGGCATCGTCCCGAGCTCCCCGGTACTACTGTCCAGCTGTGCTCCTGGTGTCCAGTGCTTACTCGCCTTCCAGATAGCAGCCGCCTTGTTAGGGTGGTGTGGGACGGAGAAAGGAATCCCTCTGGAGCCAAGCTCAGAGGGGCAGCTCAGGAAGAGCAGGTCTCAAAAGGGGGCCGGCTGAGGGCTCAGCTCTGCGGTCAGTTCTTCAGCAAGCAATGCACTGGTGGAGTGGTGCGCATCTGGAATCCCAGCGCTTGGAGGACGAGGCAGGGGGATTGAGTTTGATGCCTGCCTGAGTTACATAGTGAGTTCAGGACTAGTTGACTACATAGTGAGACCAGGTCTCCAAAAATAAGTTTTAAAAAATGGATTGGGATATAGTTCAGTGTGAAGGCCACAAGCAATAAAATGAAAGGGACTGGAAGAAGAGACCCTGCCTCAATGCATATCCTGTGTGTCTCCACAGGAAGTTTCTTACTCGCCTTCCCTTGTGAGAGGCTGGAGTTCCAGAGTAGGTGGTGTGTGACTTCCCAGATGCCTCCTCACCCTTAGAATCAGGAAGCCAAAAGGAATTCCTGGATCAGATAACCAACACACCTGGACTCGCCTGGGGAGGTCACGGAAGCCCAGGACAGCAGCCGCTAGAGGCGGTTTGCAGGAATGTTCCCACGGAGCAGTAATCTTCCAGCAGACATTTTAGCAGAGGCCAAACAATGAAGGAATTGTGTGCTCTTTACTTATTTCTGTGCTACTGGCACTGAACCTAGGCCTTCACGCTCTGAGCTGCACCCCAAGCTCATTTTTATTTTCAGAGTCTCCTTAAGTCATCCAGGTTTAGGTTTAAACTTGGAATCTCCCTGCTTCGACCTCCCAGAGTACTGGGATTACAGGCCTGCACCACTGGGCCTGGCTTTTGTTTTTATTTTGAAGCAGTCTTGCTAAATTGCTCCCGGCTGGTGCATAACTTGGCAATGCTTCCTGCCTCAGCCTTGCTCATGTGCTTAAAATGTGGAGGAAACTATTGAGCTGAACTGCTCAAAGATTGTGCCCTTTACATTTCCCTGAAAAAAGTACTGGGGAATTTGCTTCAGGAAGAAAAGAATTGGCTGAGTGTGATGGTGCTCTGAAGGCTGAGGCAGGAGGATCACCAGTTTCAGCCTACCCTCTCAATTCAGCAGTTTACCCAGACCTTGTCTTTAAATGTAAAATGGGCCAGGATGTAGCACAGTTTGAAGACCTTGGACACCATCCTCAGCGCTACAAAAAGCAAAACCAGAAACCTTTCAGCATCCAAATTATTTCGCAGACACAATCTTGCCCGTCATGCACTACATGACGTCCTGAGGCCTCTGCTGCACCGCTGGCTAGAAACAGCACAAGATTTCTGTAAAATGAGCTATTAACTTCTGATAGACTAATCCCCCATCCTCCCATAAAAGTTAAGCCACACAGACTTCCTTAGTGAGACCTGAGCAAGAGAGAGGTCCTGGCAATTTGCAACTTCAATGTACAACTTTTTTATTTACTTTTGGCGGTACTGGGGATGGCCCCCGGGCTTTTGCACTGTACTATACCCCTAACCCTTTGTTGCATGTGTGGTGTTTACAGGATCTCGCTCTGTAGTCCAGACTGATCCTGAACTCAGCCCAGGCCGGCCTCCAAGTCACACAATCCTACCTCCGCCTCTAGGCATGTTCCACCAGGACCAGTTTATGTGGTGGCTGGGGATTCGAACCCAGGGCCCACATTTGCCAGTCAAGCGCTTTAGCTGCTGAGCTATGTCCCTGCCTCTTTCCACCCTTGTAAGGGAGGCTTTGAGTTCCTGACCTCCCCACTCTTTCAAACTGTACCCCAAATCCATGCAAGCATGTTACTGGCTGTTTCCGGGAGTACTCACCAGCACCAAAGTGGCTGCTGTTCCGCCCCAGGCCAGCAGGAGGCGCTCTCTTCTGTCCCGCCTTCCTCTCCATTTCTCCTGTTCCTCCTTTTCTCCCCTCAGTGCTGGGAATTGAGCCCAGGAACTTTGCACTGAGTTACACCCCCAGCCCATTTTTATTTTTTAAAATTTTGCTGAGTTGCCCAGGCTAGGCTAGAACTTGGAATCTGACTGTCTCAGCCTCCCAGAGTGAGGCGTGCGCCACCATACGTGGCTAGAATTTCTATTTTCAGTAGCCAAATTGTCGAAACTGATAACCCGCAGGGCTCCTCCTGTCTTCCAAGTGAAGGCTTCCAGAGGTCTTTGGGTCTTTACTTCCGCAGAATCCAGAAGGTGGGTCGTGGGACGTAGCTCAGCGGTTAGAGCACCTGCCTAGCAATCGTGGGGCCCTGAGTTTGATTCCCCAGCACCGTGTTAATGGCATGGCAGCACATGCCTGTGATCCCAGCATTTGGGAGCCTGAGGCGAGAGGATTGCTGTGAGTTCAGGACCAGGACCAGTGTGGGCTACGGAGCAAGACTCTGTTTCAAGTAAATTAATACGTAAGTAGAATCCAGAAGGGATTCAAGGCCAGCAGGTGGGTGGGACTGCCGT
>PVKB01001976.1:295803-335653 GCA_004027205.1 Ctenodactylus gundi
AAAAAATGTTGCTGGGCAGCCAGAGGCATTGATTTCCTGTCTCTCTGAGTGGATTTGATCTGTATCCTGACGGAGGAACACAGAGGCCCTGAGACAGGGCTGCATCTGGATGGTGTCCCCAGGGCCGAGCTGGGCTCCTGGGTCCCTGGGTACAGATGTCCTTTTGGAGGGACATGGGTTGGTCCCCAGCACTAACAGAGACCCTCCTGCCGCTGATGAAGATCTTGGATGCGTAGCAGCTGACAGCCATGTCATTAAATATTGCACGAAGTCAAAATAGAAATGGCAGCACGACGGGACGAGGCCCTCAGAGCTTGCGGGCCAGCGGGGTTGGACTGGGGTGGCCGTACAGGAGTGCCAGGCTGTCGTCTGTGGGGATCCCTTCCCTTCATTCCCATCTCACCACCCATAAGTGCCAGGTGGGCGGAAGTCACCTCTCTCTCACCCCTCCCTGGGACAGTTAGGATGGGACCCTCAGCTTCCCCACTGAAGAAGGTGCCACCTCTTAACACACGAGACCCAGAGGATCAGAGGTGAAAGCACTGGTTTGAAGCCACACAGCTACCTAGAGGCAGAGATAGTTTTTTTTTTGAGACAGGGTCTCGCTCTGTGGCCCAGGCTGGTCCTGAACTCACTATGGAGCCCAGGCTGGCCTTGAACTCACTGCAATCCTCCTGCCTCAGCCTCCGGAGTGCTGGGATTACAGGTGTGCACCATAACACCCGGTATACGTGGTGCTGGAGTGCTGGGGAATCAAACCCAGGGCTTTGCCCTTGCTAGGAGAGCGCTCTAATGGCTGAGCTGCGCCAGTTTCCTCTAGACGCCTCACACCAGGCAGCCACGGCTCTGCTGCCTGTCACGTACGTCAGTTTTCATTTTCTTCAATTTTGTATACATGGAATCCTTGGAGATGTTTCCGGCTTTTGTCTGGCTTCCCTACTTAGCATAATTATTTGTAAATTCACCCAGTGGTTGCCTATAGTATGCGCTCTTCCATGCCTTGCCTCTTGCCGTGTGAAGCCCCATGGCTTGGGCTGAGGACACAGCTGAGTGGTTAGAGCACTTGCCTAGTAAGCAGAAGGCTCTGGGTTCGATTCCCCACGCCACATAAGCCGGGTATGGTTGTGCACAACTGTAATGCCAGCATGTGGGAGTCGGAGGCAAGAAGGTTGCCATGAGTTAGTTCAAGGACAGCCTGGGCTACACAGTGAGTTCAGGATCAGCCTGGACTTTTTTGAGACCCTCTCCCTCAAAAAGGGGTGTGTGTATATGTGGAAGAATTCCTCAGCGGTTAAAGCGCTTGCCTAGCAAGTGCTAAGACAAGCACTAAGTACCTGAGTTCGATTCCCTAACCCCTCATAAACTGGGTGTGATGGTGTACTCCTGTAATCCCAGCACTCAGGAGGCTGAGACAGGAGGATTGCCATGAGTCAAGCCTGGGCTACAGAGGGAGACCCTGTAAAAAAAATACTACTGCTCGTGCACAGCTTGCCACCCACCCAGCTGCTAGAGGGCACTAAGGTTATTTCCAGCTCAGCTTCTGGGGTTTTGTTTGAGTCTTACCCTGTAGTACTGGTCTTTGAACTTGCTATGTAGCCCAGGCTGGTCTTGAACAGCAATCTCCCTGCCTCAGCCTCCCAAGTGCTGGGATTACAGGCATGCCTCACTGTGCCTAATTTATGTGGTGCTGGGGAATTCAACTCAGGGCCTGGTGCTTGCGAGGCAAGTGCTCTAACTGCTGTGCCATTCCTTTAGCCTCTGTTTTTCTATTTTTATGGTAGTGAAGGTTAAACTCAGCGCCATTGCACTGAGCTACATCCCCAACTGCTTTTAATTTTTTTAAATTTATTTTATTGGTGGTACTTGAATTCAGGCGCTTCACATTGAGCTACATTCCAGCCCATTTTATTTTATTTTTTTAGACAGGGTCTCGCTCTGTAGCCCAGCCTGGCCTTGGACTCAAGGCAATACTCCTGCCTCAGCCTCCCCACGTGCTGGCTCTACCTAGCCACCCCCAAATTGCTCTAGTCAAGTGAGCATCACTGTGCTGGACCTAGGGAAATCCGGGAAGCCCTTCCTGTCCCCCGGTCCCGATCCCGCCGCGGGGTCACCAGCAACACCCCCCTCCCCAGGGACGAAGGCCGCCTGGTGTCGTAGGGTGTGTGAGCGGGATCGCAGAATGCAGCCGGCCTTTCTCGGCTCGTCCGCACGCCGAGGGTCGTGGAGCCCCCGCGAGCTCCCCGAGTCCCCGCCGTCGTCGGAACGCGCTGCAGTCCGTCATCGTCCTGAGTGATGTCCGTAGCGCTGCCCTTTTGAAGATGTAGCGTAGACTCGGGAGAGGCCTGCGGGCTCTGAGGCCCCGCCCCTGAGGCCCCGCCCAACCGGCAGGGGCGGGGCATGGGCGGGACCACGCGGCGGGCTGGGCCGTTCTGACGCTGCGTCAGCATCCGAATAGCGCTCGTTTCCTGCCGACTTGAGTTGTGGTCCTCGGGGTGGAACCCAGGGCTGTGCCCCCAGCCTGTTTTTACAGGTGGCATCAAGAACACAGTGGCTGCGGCTGCCGAAGGACAGGTTCGTTAGGACAGGTCAGCGTGTCCTCATCCACCTGAGTCACTGGATCTGGCTCTGTGCGACTTGACTTGCTCTTCCCCAAAGTCAAAATGACCAGGAAATGTCAACATATCGGGACTGGAGGAATACCCAGTGGGCCGAGCGCTTGCCTGGCAGGTGGAAAGCCCTGGGTTTGATGCCCCGGGACCACATAAGCTGGGAGTAATGGCGCATATCTGTAATCACAGCACTTGGAAGGCTGAGGCAGGAGGATTATTGTGACTTCGAGGCCAGCCTAGGCTGCATAGTGAGGACCGTGACCGGAGACCAGAGCCTGAGCTACAGAGCAAGACCCTGTCTCGAAAGAAAGAAAGAAAGAAAAGAAAGAAAAGAAAGAAAGAAAGAAAAAGGAAGAAAGGAAGAAAGGCGTCAGTGTGCTGAATCGGTTCAGGACATCAAGTCAGGCAGAACAGCTCCACTAAGGACACTCGAGAAAGAGTGAGCTTTGGAAAGTGGCGAGAAGGGGCTGGAGGAATAGCACAACGGTTAGGGCACCTGCCAAGGCCCGGAGGTCGATTCCCCAGCATCACATAAACCGGCAGTGGTGTACACCTGTCCTCCCAGCACTCCTGAGGCTAAGGCAGGGGGATCGCTGTGAGTCCAAGGCCAATGTAGTGAGTTCAGGAGCAGCCTGGAATACACAGCGAGACCCTACCCAAAAAATAAAAAGGAAAGAAAGTGGTAAGAATGATGGAACAAGTGTGTTTGAGGTGAGGGAGGATTTGGGGGAGAATTAATGACAACAATGTGCTATTTATTTAATTTATCTTTGCAGTACTGAGAATGGAACCCAGGGCCTTTGCACTGACCTACATACATCCCCAACCCATTCTTAGTTTTGACTTTAAGACAAGTTCTTGCTAAGTTACTAAGTTGTCCAGGCTGGGCTTGAACTTGTGATTCTCCTGCCTCAGCCTCCCAGAGAGCTGGGGTTATAGGCCTACACCATTAGGGCCCAGCTGTAATTTTTTAAAAATTTAAACATTCACTATATTTCTAGGTCACAGCTCACTGAGTCTGACCTCACAACCCTGGTCCCAGGAATGCCCATGAGTACTTCCTGTTCCTTCTCAGGGTTCAAGCTTGTAGGGCTTGTATATGGCCTGGGTGGGATTTGAACCTGCGCCTTACCTACCACTCTGTGCCTTGTGGAACTTAGCAGAGTACTGGGGTTGCGGCAGTGTCTTTTGGAGCTTAGCACTCAATGGCGTCGCCTCTCCTGCAGCAAAGGCAGAAGGCACATTCTGCAGACAGGTGTTAAACAGCATGGTGCAGCCCCCCACCCCTGGGGACATAGGACCTCCCTCTCCTCCCCGTCAGGGTGGTCTGTGCTAATTTCACTTTCTGTGTCTGGAGTAATAGGGCCCCTTGCACTTATGATGTTAATTTAAATTCAAATAACAGTCAGGCCAGTCCAGGTGGCACAGCCGTATTATTTTTTGCATCTGGGAGGCTGAGGCAGGATGATCAAAGGTTTGAGCCCAGGGTTTTTTCAGAACCGGAATATGACAATCCCCATAAACCTGCCTAATTGTGCCCAGGAAGGCCTCATTCTTGGAAGGAGATGAAGACAGTGACAGTTAGCTCTCGGGGGCAGTGGGGAGGGAGGAGGATGAAGCCTCCCAGGGGCCAGTGGCAGCGGTTGCCAGGGTAACTGAAGGGCAGCATGGGGGCCAGTGGGAGAAACAGCGGTGCCTGCCTGCGGCTGCTTCTCAGCAGCTGGACGAGCACCCCCAAGGGTAAGGCGGGAGATGCCAGGGGGAGAAAGAGGTGGGAAGGAAGGGGGGAGGTGGGACATGTTTACCCCATCTTGTAGGGATCGACTGTCTGTGACTTTGGGTTGGTTACAGAGCTGTTGGGTCTTGGTTTCCCTGACTCTGCCAAAAGAGCCCTGCTAGAATGAGCAACAGGGCCAGGCATGGTGCTGCGGGCCTCGTGTCCCACCCTCTGGGAGGCAGGGACAGAAGGACTGCCAAATTCAAGACCAGCCTGGACAACTTCGCAACTTAGCAAGACCCTGTCTCTAAAATCAAAACCAAAAAATAGGGCTGGAGGCATAGCTCAGTGGTTAAAGCACTGGCTGCTGGCACAAGGCCCAGAGTTCAGTTCCCCAGCATCACATAAACTGGACATGGTGACACACGCCTGTAATCCCAGCATTTAGGAGCTAAGGCGGGATTGTCATGTGTTTGAGGTCAGTCTGGGCTACATAGTGAGTTCAGGACCAGCCTGAGCTACCGTGAGATACTATCTCAAATAAACAAACAACAACAATGAAAAAAAAAAAAAACCCCTGAAAACTAGGCCGAGGGTGTAGCTCAGTGTGAAGGCCCTGGGTGCTAGCCCTAGTACCACAAAGTTAATCAATCAATTCGTTGTGTAAAACATTCACTGCAGACAATGTGCCTTTTGTTTTGTTTTTTGTTTTTGGTACTTGAGTTGAACCCAGGGACTTCATGCTACACCCCCAGATCCCACTATTTTTTTGTGAGAAAGAATCTTGCTCTGTAGAGCCAGTGGGTCCTGAACTCACTCTGTAACCCAGGCTGGCTTTGAACACAGGGAAGTCTTCCTGCTTCAGCCTACTGAATACTGGAATTATGGATGTGTGCCACTACACCCATTTTATGTGGTGCTGGGCCACTGAACCCAGGGCCTCGCACCTGTTAAGCAAGTACTCTAACTGCTGAGCTATGCCCTTGTCCCCCAGACAATTGTTTAGTTTTTGTTTTGAGACAGGGTCTCGCCAACTTGCTAAACTGCCCAAGCTGTATTCAAATTGTGATACTCCTGCTTCAGCCTCCTGTAGTGCTGGATGGCAGGCCTGCTGTCCAGCTAGAGTTTGGAGTTCATTTCCGAGTCCCAGCAGGTGGCTGGGGACAGAGAATGTCAATAGATGATGATTTGGGCCTGGAGCTGCCGATGTGGAAATACAATGTGTCCCCCATCTCAGGGCCGCTGGGTGAGATTACTGAATAATGTCTATACCGGCTCTGATCTTGCCTCCGGGAGGAAACAGGTGGTCCCCAGCCTGCAGGCACTGGAGCCAGGGGGTTCCTGTGGGAGTCACTGATGCTGAGAGGGACTGCATGGGGTGTATTTAGAGAGAGGAAAAGACAGAGAGGGAGATTGAGAGAGGAGGACAGAGAGATGATGCCAAGGAGACATCTGGCCAGCTGATTAGCTCAGCCACCCTTGGCAAATGCGGTCGCAGGGTCTGCGGGGGGAGGGCGGACCTGGATGGGAGATGGTCACAGCACAGAGCTGTGGGGGAGGCAGGCTGTGGGGAGCTCCTGAAAGCTGCAGAATGAACGCCTGATTAGGAAAGAAGCCACAGCTTGCCAGGATCCAGGGGACATCAGGGTGGCATCCTTTCCAGGCAGAGAGAAATGAGGTAGTCAAGAGCTGTCCCCTAGGTCTCCCGTCCCTCAGGGCTTCAGGCTCCTTGGGATTTTGTGTGCATGTGTGCGTGCCCGTGTACATGCATGCACACATGAGTGTGTGTGTGTGTGTGTGTGTGTGTGTGTGTGTGTGTGTGTGTGTGTGTAGTGCTGCAGACCCAGCCAGGAGCCCTCACACTGAGCTCCAGCCTCAGGCTTTTCATTTTATTTTGTTTTGTTTGTTTTTTTTGGCTTTTGCCTTTGAGGGTCTCCTTCAGTTGTGCAGAGGCGGAGCTTCAATTTGAACTCGGCAGTCTCTCCTGTCTCAGCCTCCTGGAGTGCTGGAATGACAAGCCTGTGCCACAGGGGGCCCTGCTGGGTTCGTGTGTTTAGTGTTCCTGTCTCGGGAGGGGGAAATGTGGTTAACAGGGTTTGGGATCAGACAAACTTGGATTGAATCCTGCCTCGTGACGAACCAGCTGTGCAGCCCCGGCTACACAGGTCACGGTCTGCAGGCTGCCGGCTGTGTGTCTCAGGGAAGGGGCCGTCAGGTCAGAGCAGGTAATGGAGCGTTTGGACCAGCACAGCGGCAGCCCTGGTCCTGGCCTGCTGCCCTGCTCTGGGTGACTAGGCACGGCAGCTGGCGGGGCAGGTACTCCCTCAGCTGTCAGCGATGTGCAGGACGCTGCCCCCAGGAGCACTCGGGGGACGGCGATACCCTTTGCTTTTGGTTCAATTTGCTGGGCAGATGCTCCTCAGACTCATAGATTTTCCCAGTAATGAAATTGGAAAGAAAATTGAGTTTTGCCTTTCCAGCTTAAAGGACAATTCGTGGCCTTTCCCCTGTCCCCTGAGTGACATTAGCACACGTTCGCCTCCCAGTTCCTTTTAGAACAGAGTTCTCAGGGAGGGAGGGACACCGTGCACTTCCTCTGTGGCCCAGCCAGGGCTCTGGCTGAGTGATGTGGAAAAGGAAACGCAGGATCCTGGTCCAGAAAGGATGACGGTGTAGCCTGACATCCCAGGCCTGGGAGGGGGAGGGGGAGGGGGAGGGTGCAGGTCTGACCCCAGCCTGGGCCAATGAGCAAGAAACTGTCTGAAAATCCAAAGGAAAAAAGGGCTGGAGACGTAATTCAATGCAAAGGCCCTGGGTTCCATCCCCAGCACCACTCACACACACACAAACACATATGTGCACACACACACACACACATGCACACAAAGCCGAGAAAACAAAATGGTGACGGCCAGTCCTGAGGGAGGGGAGGCAGGACACTAGTTTGTTCTGAGTAGCAGCTCTTAGGGACATTAGCGACAGGATGCTAATGGACAGCTCCCCATCGTGCTGCTGGCTTTGTTTGGGGCACAGGCCTAATGCCTTTAATTACTCAGTGTCAGCTCTCACTCAGAGCTGTCTGCAGACTGCAGCTGGGAGCCAGGCTGTGGGGTCCTCTCCCCCAGCGCATGGTGGATGGTAGGCGGCGCTGGAACTGAAGCCCCGCCCCTGCTGATGCGCTCAGACACATCATCACGTGCCACTGATGTTCGCTAGACTTCATCGCTGAGGCTGATGCCCCAGATCTGTCATCCCAGCACTAGGAGGATGAGGCAGGAGGAATGCAAAGTTTGAGCCCAGCCTGGGCAACATAGTGACTTAATACAACCCTTGAAACCAAGATTAAAACAAGGGGGAAAAAAAAAGTCATTAACAGCATTCTAAGAGGCTGAGGCAGGACAAGTTGCAGCCTAGTCTGGTCAATTGAGAGACTTAGTGAGACATTGTCTCAAAATCAAAAATAAAAATGGTCTGGGACTGGGGTGACAGGTCTTTGCCATGACAGTGACCCTTGGGGGATCCCAAGGGGACACACGGGAGAGTGGGGGAGGGGACAGCAGATATTCCAATATTATTGCAGGCGGCGAGACGCTCCCCAGCCCGGGGCGGGGCGCAGCGAGGACAGGAGCTGGCTGCCTTGCGCTGAGCAGATTAAATGAGGATCAAGGCAAGTCTTTGCCGTTTTGAAAATGTGCTTCGCTCTGCACCCCAGGGATCACGCGAGACCTGGGAGGAAGGAATAAACAATTTTGAGTCATGAAGTCATTAAGGCATCAAACATTTGGGCAGATCAGCAGACACACAAAAAAAGAGACTTTCTGGACCCCTGCTAAAAGCTGAGCCCTGTGACAAGGACCTTGCCAGGGCTGGGACGGAACATGACAGCATCCTCGCCTTTGGTGCTTTCACGTGGGGACGGGCTATTGATTCCCTCTTGTCTTTCACAAGCTGCTTTCCTGTTTAATTCAGGGGAATGAAAATATTTTTATAAGGCTTTGCGTGGGCTCGTTTGCAACTCTACCTCCCAAGCTGCAGAGCCGTGGATCTGTCTGTTGGGTTAGCTCAGCCCCGCTCCTGGAAGCCAGCTCCCCTGGAGCCCAGGGCCTTCACACTGAGCTCTGTCTCAGCCTTTATTTTATTTTATTTTATTTTATTTTATTTTATTTTGGAGGCAAGGTCTTGCTCTGTAGTCCAGGCTGGTCCTGAACTCACTGTGCAGCCCAGGCTGGCCTCAAACACACAGCAATCCTCCTGGCTCAGATTACAGGCATGCACCACCACTCTCGGCTTATGGGGTGCTGGGGAGTCGAACCCAGGGCCTTAGGCTTGTGAAGAAAGTGCTCTAATCTCTGAGATACTCCCTGCAGCCCTCCCAGTCTAGTTTCGAGATTTGATTCTTTGTCTTGATCTTGTTAAATTGTTGAGTTGCCCCGGCGTGGGTCAGATTTGCTATCCTGAGGGGAGGGGAAGGATTGTAACAGTGATGTGATATGTGTGTGCACAAAACACTCAAGTTCACTGTACACATTATGTGTTGCATATGTATATATAAATACATATTAATAAGAACAGTAAAAACTTTTGTTATCCTCCTGCCTCAGCCTCCTATGGTGCTGGGATGACAGGCCTGTGCCACCACGCCCGGCTGGTAGCTCTGGTTTAAATAGGAAATGTCCACCAAAGGGTGAGTGTTTTGTTTCTCATTTTTGGTCAAGTTTTTCCCAGTCGCTTTATTTTTCTCTCTAGGATGCATCCTAAAAGTGCTTTTATAAGAAATCATTTTAATTATTTAAATTCCTACAAGGCAGAGAGCCTCTGCCCTCCAGGTCTCAGGCCTCGTTTCCCAGGCATCTTGCTGTCTTGCTCTGTGAGTCCCACAATGCAAGGTCTCTTAGGTACATCCAGTGGCCTGGATTGCAGGGGAGCAGAGGCTGGAGCTGGGGACAGGGTCCCCTGTGACAGTGCTTGGATGAGGCCTCTTCTCTCTCTGCTGCTGCTTCTGTTTCCTCTTCCTCTTCTTCACAGCAGTGTGGTTACTTGCAGGGTCTTCTCACTCAGCTACCCAGCCCAGCTCATTCTTATTTTTTATTTATTTTATTTTGATGTTTTTGAGACAGAGTCTCGCTCTATAGTCCTGGCTGACCTCAAACTCACAGCAACCATCCTGCCTCAGTTTCTCAAGTGCTGAGATTACAGGTGTGTGCCACTTCAGGCCTGGTTTGTTTTTGATATTAGACATAGTCTCACTGATTCTCCCAGGCTGGTCTCGAACTCATGCTCCTCCTGCCTCAGCTTGCCAGAGTGTGAGGTTCCAGGTCTGGGCCTCTGGGCCCAGCAAGTTCACCATCCTCTGATGAAATGGGACTCGTGGGCAGGTCCAACCAGGAGCCCTGCAGGGAGATAGATGGTGGTGTACTGGAAAGCCGGGGACCAGGACCCATGCAGACCCAGCTCAGCACACAGGTAGCAAAGCAGCGCTGTTGATGCAGTGTGGAAAATATTCTCCTGGCTCTGGTCTCCATGGCAGCTGGAGCAGAGAGAAGCATGGGTCCCAGAAGGCCTGGCGCCCAAGGGAGCTGGACGGGCAGAGAGCAGCTCCGCTCCAGTCCCAGACAGAGGCTCGGCAGGCCATCCTTTTGGCAGCAGGGAGCCGCCCCCACCGAGGCCAGTCGGGCTCCTTCCCTCTGTGTGCTTGGACAGCTCCCCAGGGTTCTGGTCCTCTTCACATGGGTGCAGCTGGGCGCGAGGCCACCGTGGGCCACCGTGTGTCCTAGAGTCACCTGGAGCCCATTGTTTCATGGGGACCCAGGGCCTCGTTTGTCTGGTGACCAGCGGGCATGTTGGCATATCCACTGTCTGAGCCTGCCTTTCATGCTGGTTCCTCTTTTCTTTTTTTCTTTCTTTCTTTCTTCCTTCCTTCCTTCCTTCCTTCCTTCCTTCCTTCCTTCCTTTCTTTCCTTTCTCTCTTTCTTTCTTTCCATGGTGCTAGTAATCATCCCCAGTGCATTTTTTTTTCTTTGAAATGAGATCTCACTCTGTAGCCCAGGCTGATCCTGAACACACACTATGGAGCCCAGGCTGGCCTTGAACTCATGCAATCCTCCTGCCTCAGCCTCCTGAGTTCTGGGATTTCAGGCATGTGACATCACCCCCAGTTTATTTTTATGTGGTGCTAGAGGATCAAATCCAGAGCCTTGCGCAGCTGGGCAGATGCCCTAACCACTGAGCTACGCCCCAGCCCCTAGGCAGTATTGCTCTTGACTGGAAAGCCCTGGCCCTCTGGGGAGGAGCCAGCCCTGTTCTTCGTGACTCTTGGGTGCCACTCCCCACTTCCCCATGGCACGACTCACACCAGACTTGGGCAAGGCGTGGGCTTCGGATTGAGTAATTAAGGCCTCTGGTCTGTTGGTGCCGATTTTCGTATTAAGCCGCAGATTCACTCCGGGGGCGGGCGGCTGGGTAATGACTGTTTCTGCAGCTCGCTGCCACGGAGTTTGCGCTGTTGGAAAACACTTCTGCAATTTGAAGAGCAAATTGTGGCTTGCGCAAGGGGGCAGGGAAGCCGGCTCTCTGGAATTGCGTGGGAGGGAACAGTTGTGCGCAGTACTGGGCCAAGGGTGTGTGTGGGGTCATCTGGGCATGGCTTCACAGTCTGTCATCCCACCTGTCTGGGAGGCTGAGGCAGGAGGATTGTCTAGAGTTTGAGGCCAGCCTGGGCTACACAGTGAGTTCAGGACTAGTCTGGACTACAGAGTGAGACCCTGTCTCAAAATAAACGGCACCAACAAAAATCACAGCGCTGGAGGAATAGCTCAGAGGTTAAAGCACTTGCCTAGCAAGTGCTACGCAAGCACTAAGTACCCGAGTTCAATTCGCAATTCCCCAGCACCACATAAGCTGAGCATGGTGGTGCATGCCTGTGATCCCAGCACTCGGGAGGCTGAGGCAGGAGGATTGTCCTGAGTGCAAAGCCAGCCTGTGCTACATCATCAGTTTAGGACCAGCCTGGGCTACAGAGTAAGATTCTGTCTCAAAATAAATACATAAATAAATAAAATAAACAAAAATCCCATAAAACTCAATCATAAAAAATGACAGATATGGTAAGATGTCACTTGTAGGAGCTATAGAGAGTGGTCCCACTCATGGAGATGACATGTAGGGTGACAGTGGCTAGAGGTGGTGATGGGGGACTGAACAGAAAACTGGTGGGTTTTTTTTTTTTTTTTTTTGAGTCAAAGATCTCACTCTGCAGTCCTGAATTCAAACTGGCCTAAACTCACAGCAATCCTCGTGCCTCAGCCTTCTGACTGCTGGGATTACAGGTGTGTGCCACTATCCCCTGCATATGTGGCCCTGAGGAATTGAACTCAGGGCCCTGTGCTTGCTGGGCAAGCGTTCTAACTGTCGTGCTATTCTTCCAGCCCGGAGGACTCCTGGTTTGAGGAGTTCAGAATGTCATCAGAGATAAACAGTGATGATGTTGGTGTGACAGCCTGAAGGGCACTAAACTAAAACACTAAAAAATGGCATGGTGAGAGTGGTAAGACTAGTGTGACTTTTTCTTTATTTTGTTATTTTTCTAGTACTGGGGATCAAGCCCAGGCCTTCACGCTGAGCTCTATCCCAAACTTTTTTTTTTTTTTTTTTTTTGGTGAGACAAGGTCTCATCCTGTAATATAACTCTGGTATAATTCAGGTTGGTCCTAAACTCAGAAATCTTCTTGCCTCAGCCTCCTGAGTGCTGAGACTGCAGGCATGTGCCACCATGCCTGGTGTAGGCGGCCCTGGGGAGTCCAACTCAAGGTCTTGTGCTTGCTAGGCAAGTGCTGTAACCGCTGTGGCATGCCTCCAGCCTCCCAGGTTATTTTTAGTTTAGGTTTTGTGGCAAGATCTTGCTAAATTGCCCAGGCTGGGCACCAAGTAGCAATCATCCTAACTCAGCCTTCCCGGGATTATACATGTGTGTATTTTATGAATATAAAAGAAAAAACAACCAAAACCAAACAGTGCTTACATGGGAATCCAGCACTTAGAAAGTGCTGTGTTGGGCTAGAGTCATGCCTCGCGGTTAGAGTACTCGCCTCGCATGCCCGGGCCCTGAGTTCAACTCTCCAGCCCCACGTGGATATAAGGCAGGTGCAGTGATGCACGCCTGTAATCTCAGTACTCAGAAGGCTGAGGCAGGAGGATTGCTGTGAGGTTTTTTTTTTTTTTACCCCCACTGAACTATACTTTTTTTCTTATTCAGGTATATTTGCAATACAGAATAATAACAATCCGCTGGAACAATAGCTCAGTGGTTAGATTACTTGCCTAGCAAGTGCAGGGCCCTGAGTTCAATTCCCCAGCACCACATAAAACCGGGCATGGTGGCACATGCCTGTAATCCCAGCATTCAGCAGGCTGAGGCAGGCCGATTGTCTCAAGTCCAAGGCCAGCCTGGAACTACACCAGTGAGTTCAGGACTAGCCTGCACTACAGAGCAAGACCCTGTCTCAAAAAAAAGAAAAAGAAAAAAAAAAAGAAAAAAAAGACAGAGTAAGAGTACTATGGCAACCCAGCAGTGAGACAGCAGTGGGAGGGGTGAGTGGCCGGGCACAAACCCATGACAAGGCCTGCTTCCTTTGTTACTGAGTCATCTAGCAAGCAGTGGCTTTTTTTAAAACTATTTATTTCTTATAGGTTCTCTCTAACTTGTCCAGGCTGGGCCTGAACTCTGAATCCTCCTGCCTCAGCCTCCCAGGCTGCTGGGCTGACAGGCCAGTATAGCAAGGCTCATCAGTGTTGATGGTTCCCTGCTTTCCGGGGACTACAGGACGCAGCCCCTCTGAGCACCATTCAGAGTCCCTGGAGACAGTTTTTGGTCCAATGAGTTCAGGATGGACACTCAGGAAGGCAGGCCCTGCCCCTGCTTCATCCGCCGCGCCTGCCGCTTCCCCTGGAGTGATGGTGTTCGCGCTTGCTCTGAGATGTCCCAAAGTGGTTATTTCTTGGCAGGAACCCCTGGGGGAGTTCCCATCACCACCATGGCTGGTCTTTCCTCTCCTTCTGGAATTCAGGTGTCTCAACGCAGGAATCAGGCCCCTGGGGGGCTCTGTCCCTAGTCCCCTGGGAATGGAGACTGAGCGTCACTGGAAGTACCTGTGTAGAGAGGTTGATTGGATGGTGACAGTGGTGATGGAAGCCAGTCATGGGGATACAGACCTGTCATCCAGCATCCTGGGAGGCTGAGGCAGGAGGACTGCAAGCTCAAGTCCCACCTGGGCAATCTGGCAATTTAGCAATAATTTTTATCATTCAAATGAATAAAATAGAAGCAGCTGGGAATGTGACTCAGGGTGAAGGCCTGCATTTGGTCTCCAGTGCTGTACACAGTTAACCAAATAAACAAGGGCCGGGGATGCGTAGGCCGGGGAAAAGCCCGAGCTTGGTCCCAGTACCAGTAGGAGAATAAATATTATCCTGAAGGGAACAAAGTCCCTCCTGGAATCAGTGACACGGGCAAAGGGCAGGCAGACGCAGCTTTCACACTGGTGGCCAACAGGGACTCATTTCTACCTTCACTGAGTCTCCCCTGGAAAATGAAGGTGACCTTTGCACCCCAGGGTGGCTGCAAGGATAAAGTGAAGTATTCATTGCAATCTGTGAAGGGCTGTGGAACACAATGGAGTTGTCACTGTTCGTGTGGCACCGGGGACTCAGACCAGAGCGTTTACATGGAGCTACGTCCCCAGACCATTTGTAGTTTTGGTTTTGAAACAGAGTCGGGTAAAAGGTCAGCGCCGGCAGCCAGGACCCCTGTCTGGCCCACCCACTGGCTCCATTTCAATACAAGTGCGATGCTGACAGTCGGGAAAACTGACATTTGTCCCAGGGAACAAGGGGCACTTCCTTCTGATACACATTTGAGTGGGTTTCACAGACAGTCATTGTCACAGAGGGGAGCTGATTGGAGTCCACAAAGCGCTGATTGGGGCTGCAGTGGGAGAAGGCTGAATAGAAAAGTGTTAATGAGTGCCAGGAAAGAAAGAAAGAAAGAAAGAAAGAAAGAAAGAAAGAGAGAGAAAGAGAAAGAAAGAAGAAAGAAAGCAAGAAAGGAAGAAAGAAAGAAAAAAGAAAAGCATTTGACCCCGAGTCCCGCTGGGCCTGAACTCTTTGGCATCCTGATTTTCTAGTCACATGAGCTGTTAAATTCCCTTTTGTGCTTCAGATAGTCAGACCAGACAGAGCAACTGAAAATGCTAAAAAAAAAAAAAAAAAAACCTCGCAGGGCATGGTGGTGCATCTCTGTAACACCAACACTCTGGACTTGGGAGGCCGAGGCAGGAGGATTGCTGTGAGTTCGGGGTCAAGTTGGGCTACATAGTGAGGTGAGCAGACACACAGTCTGGACTACAGAGCAAGACCGTGTCAAAAGCCGAAACCAGTAGATATTTTAACTTCTTTTTTTTCCTTACTATTTTTATTAATATGCAACACATTATGTTTACAATGAAATTGAGTATTTTCTGCACATAGCTATCATATCAACTTTACAGTCTCTTCCCATTTTTGACCCTCCTACATCCTCCCCTGTTAACTTCTTTGAACCTTGTTCTGAATTATTACAGCTTTTTTGTTTTTTGCGACAGATTCTTGTGTAGTCTAGACTGGTCCTGAACTCGCTATGAAGCCCAAGGAGGCCTTGAACTTATAACAATCCTCCTGTCTCAGCCTCCTGAGTGCTGGGATTATAGGCGTGCTTATGTGGTGCTAGGAAATTGAACTCAGGGCCTTGTGCTTACTAGGCAAGTGCTTTAACCACTGTGCCATTTCCAGCCCCTACGTGTGGCTCTTTTAAATATAATCCTTAGTGGTTGGTAATCATTTGGTTTTTTAATCAAATGTTCTGTTCCATAGAAAATCCAGGTTCAGCAGGGAAGCATTTAACAATGTTGGCCTTTGCCTGACAACAGCTATATCCTGGGGAAGTCCTGGCCCCCAGCAGCTGTCACTGATGGAGGGTCCCTGAGGGTCCGGCCGGTGGACCCCGACACACACACACACACACACACACACACACACACACATTCCGGGAGTCGCACAGAAAGGCACAGCCACACCTCCCAGCAGGGCCTCTTGGGATCTGGGCAGCTCACACTCAATGAATGGGCTGTAGGGTAGTCTGATTACCCCACTCCTATTTATTTATTTATTTATTTAATTTGAGCTCCTGGGGATGGAGCCCAGAGCCTTCACATGGAGAACTACATCCCCAGCATTTATTTTTTGGTTTGGAGATAAGGTCTCTCTAAGTCACTAAATTGCCTAGACCGGGCTTGAATGTGGTAATCCTCCTGCCTCAGCCTCCGAGAGAGTGCTAGAGTAATAGGCCTGTTGGGCAAGACTGATTACCGCATTTTGCTGCTAAGAACCAAGATTTTCAGCCCTGGCTTTTTATCTCACAAGATACCCAAAATAAAGGACAACTGGTCACTTCTCATCCTCACAATGTCCGGGTCTTGGGGCAAAGAGCCGTCATTGTTCTCAGCCAATAGATGGGCAAAAATAGAGGGCTAAGTGCTTCGTTTAGGGACTCAAGACACACTTGGAATCCCAGGTCCCTAACCCCACTGGGAATTGACTTGAAACTGCAACCAAAAGATTTTGGTTCTTTTATGTGTGTGGTACTGGGGCCTGAACCCAGGATCTTCATACTGAGCTACATTCCTAGATAATTGTTTTGTTTGTTTGTTTGTTTGTTTGTTTTTGTTTGTTTGTTTTTGAGACAGGGTCTCTCTCTGTAGCCCAGGCTGGTCCTGAACTTACTATGTACCACAGGCTGGCTTTGGACTCATGGCAATCCTCTTGTCTCAGCTTCCAAGTGCTGGGATTACAGGCATGTACATGGTGCTGGGAAATCGAATTCAGGGCCTTGTACTTTCAAGGCAAGCGCTGTACCATTTCTCCAGCCCCTGTTTTTATTTTTTGAGAGAGGCTCTTGCCCTGTAGTCCAGGCTGGTCCTGAACTTATTACATAGCCTAGGCTGGCCTCAAACTCCTGGCAATCCTGTTTCAGCCTTCCGAGGGCTGGGATGATAGGAATATGGCACTACAACCAGCCATTTTATTTTTATTTTATTTATATATATATTTATATTTATTTTTGTTCCCTTTTTTTCTTTTTTAAGACAGGTTCTCAGTGTAGAATCCAAGTTGGTCTTGAACTCACTGTGTAGCCCAGGCTGGCCTTGAACTCTCGGCAGTCGTTCCTGCCTCAGCCTCCTAGGTGCTGGGATCACAAGCATTGGCCACCATGCCCAGTTTCATTTTTTTTTTTTTAATTCTGATTTTGAGTCAGGGTCTGATCTAATTGCTAAGTTGCGTAGGCTGGTCCCAAATCTGCAATCTTCCTGCCTCAGCCTCCCAGCATGCCAGAATGACAGGCCTGTGCCTTTAAACACAGCTGTGATTCTGGGCCAAATTCTGGGATAACTGTCACAGCTGTGGTGCTGTTGCTCCCAGTGTCCTGCTAACCTGGATCTGGCTTTTGGCTCCTGGAGGTGGCCTCAGCCCTTGCTTGCCAGGGCCACTGTTCTGTCCCGCGTACGGACTCAGCCGCGTCCAGAATCCTGCCCAGGGTTGTCTGCGTAACTGCAGTGTGTCCGTGACGTGTGAAGAAGGTCCGGGAGGCACTGGGAGACCAGGCGGGCTGTTTCTAGGCCTGAGTCCAGAGCTTCTAGCAGGCACGGTGACACTGGTGACAGCCTTGAATTTTGCAAGCTCTGAAACTGCATTTGAGTGGTGACCTAGAAGCTTCTGAAATATTAAAATCTTGGTAGCTCTCAGAGTATTTCCAGGGCTAAGTGACTTCCTTTGATTTCTCAAGTCAAATTTGGGTCACAGCTGGTCACCTTTTGTAGGGTGACCTTGGGCGTGGACATTATTTCCTGCCCTTTAACCTTAGACTCCTGTCCAGAGAGATTCATGAGCCACCTCTTTTTTTTCTCTTTTTTTCTTTTTTCTTTTCTTTTCTTTTCTTTCTTTCTTTCTTTTTTTTTTTTTTTTTTTTTTTTTTTTTTTTTTTTTTTTTTTTTTTTTTTTTTTTTTTTTTTTTTTTTTTTTTTTTTTTTTTTTTTTTTTTTTTTTTTTTTTTTTTTTTTTTTTTTGAGGCAAGGTCGCACTCCACAGTCCAGGCTGGTCCTGAACTCCTTATGTAGTCCAGGGTGACCTCGGACACATGCAATCTTCCTGCCTCAGCCTCCCGAGTGCTAGGATTACAGGCATATGCCACTACACCTGGCTTCTTGGGCCCCTTCCGATTTATTTGTTTATTTGTTTTTGACTCACTCTATAGTCCAGTGACTGGTCCTGAGCTCACTGTGTAGCCCAGGCTGGCCTCAAACTTACAGCTGGGGTTACAGACAGGTGGTACCACACCCAGTTTATGTGGTGCTGGGGAATCAAACCCAGGGCCTTGTTTGCTAGGCATGTTCTTTAACCACTAAGTAACATCCTCAGCTCCTATTTATTTATTTCTTTATTTTTGTGTGGGGTACTGGAGATGGAGCCCAGGACCATCACACTGTGCTATATCCCAGCCTGTTTTCATTTTTGATTTTGAGATAGGATCTTGCTAAGTTGCTAGGTTGCCAGGCTGGGCTCAAATTTGTGATCCTCTCAGCCTCCCCAGGCCCTGTGCCACCAGTCCCACCCACAGGTCTCTTCGATCATAACTCCAGCGGCGCCCGTGACTTCAAACAAGGGCTGGTAGCACTCTGACCTGCCCCTGCTTTTCAATCCAACTCCAGGCCTTGAGTTCGCCACTCAAGAGCTCTCTCCCCTCTGGGCTACACCCAACCCATTTCAGCCAATTCCCTCCCTGTGTAAGAAATCACCTGGGGGCAGGGGCCTGTGGTCAGTGATTAGAGTACTGCCTAGCAGGTGCAAGGCCTGGATTGAATTCCCCAGCACCACATAAGCCGGATGGGGTGGTGCACGCCTGTGCTGCCAGCACATAGGAGGCTGAGGCAGGAGGATTGCTGTGAGTTTGAGATCCACCTGGACCACATAGTGAGTTCAGGACCAGTCTGGACGACGGAGTGAGAGACCTGTCTCAAAAAAAAGAAAGAAAAAGAAAAAGAAAAGAAAAGAAAAAAGAAAAAGAAAAAGAAAAAGAAAAGAAAAGAAAAGAAAGAAAGAAAGAAAGAAAGAAAGAAAGAAAGAAAAATCAACCCCAAGCAGACTGGCTTAGAAGACCGTCAGTCATGTTGGAATATCACTGGTAATGTTATTCTCCTTGTTCCTTTCTTTCTTTCTTTCTTTCTTTCTTTCTTCTTTTCTTATTTTTTTCCCCTGATACTGGGAATTGAACACAGGGCCTTCACTCTGATCTCTCTCTCTCTCTCTCTCTCTCTCTCTCTCTCTCTATATATATATATATATGTGTGTGTGTGTGTGTGTGTGTGTGTGTGTGTGTGTGTGTGTGTGTGTATTTGTTTGGTGAAACAGGGTTTCGCTCTGTAGTCCATGCTGGCCCTGAACTCACTACGGAGCCCAGGCTGGCATTGAGCTTACAGCAATCTCCCTGCCTCAGCCTCCCATGTGCTGGGGTTATAGGCATGTGCCACCATGCCCAGTTTATACTGTGAACTATATTCCCAGCCCTTTTTATTTTTTATTGGAGACAGGGATTCACTAAGTTACTAAGTTACCCAGGCTGGGCTCAAACTTGGAATCCTCCTGCCTCAGCCTCCCTGAGTGCTGGGATGACAGGCCTGTCAAGTGGCCCATCTCTCTCTTGACCCCCCAACCCCCCGGGGGATGGAGCCAGGGCCTTCACCTGAGTCACATCCCAGCCGGTTTGTTGGTTTCACTCAGAGACAGGGTCTTTCCTGGTCATTAAGTTACCCAGGCTGGACTTGAGGAGAATGGTGTCCAGAGGCCTCAGGAATGGGACAAGTGTCACTTGGCTGGCACTCTGCCGCCGTCCCCTGGGGGCGACTTCCCGAGCGCCCTGGAAAAGTACACAGGGTTATTTACCAGGCAGTGAGAAGCCAGCTTTCTCAGACATTGTTTGCTGGCGCCGCTGCAAACATTTCTGAAAATGCCTCCTGTAGGTGACATTTAGCAAACCTAGTGCTTTCTAGCTCTTAGTCCCCAAATGAATTGCAGTTTTCTCAGTGGAACACGTTCCCAGTGGCTGGGGGCCAGCGAGGGGATGGAGTTGGATGGGAGGTCCTGCTGCCAGCCCAGGGAGGGGAGCAGGTCAGTGGTGCAGCCCTGGCCACCCCTCCGGCCCCCCGCTCCAGCTCCCTCTCTCCAGGTGGCAGGGAGGGGCCTGGAATGGGTGGTCTTTTGGGTTTTTCTTTTCCCCTGTGGGGATCCAGCCCAGGCCTTTTACTCTGAGCTACATCCCCAGCTTACTTTTTGATTTTTATTTATTTATTTGTTTATTGAGACAGGGTCTTGCTCTGTAGTCCAGGCTGGTCCTGAACTCACTATGGAGCCCAGGCTGGCCTTGGACTCAGGGCAATCCTCCGGCCTCAGCCTCTGGAGTGCTGGGATTAAAGGTGTGTGCCACCATACCCAGCTTATGTGGTGCTGGGGAATCGAACTCAGGTACTTAGCACTTGACTTAGCGCTTGCTAAGCAAGTGCTTTAACCGCTAAGCCATTCCTCAAGCCCCTGATTTTTAATTTTTAAGGCAGGGTCTCCCTAGGTTGCTAAGTTGCCCAGGCTGGCAGCTCAGTGTTCCTGCCTCAGCCTCCCAGAGTGCTGGTATTCCAAGTCTGAGCTTGGGCACAGATACTATGGAGGCACTACTGTCCCCTCCAGGCTGTGTGGCTGGGCTCTGGGCACTGTGGCTGGTCCTTGGGTGGGATTCGTTAGCACTGTGGCTGCAGCTGCCCCAGCACGCCGTGCTCCCTCGCAGGCCTGTGCGCAGGAGTGAAGAGGAAGGCCAGCCTGGGGCCCCAACTTCAATTCATTAGCCTCTGTCACCCCAGCCTGGACTATACCATGCATAGTGAGTTCAGAGCCAAGCTGTACTACGGAGCAAGACCGTGTATCCAAAAAAAAAAAAAAAGTTTTGGGATGTTGGTCTGCGTGAAGACCCTGGACTTCATCCCCAATAACATATGTGTGGGATATATATATATTTTTTTTTCTTTTTTTTTTTTTGCTGAGGCCATAGCCCATGCCCCAGTATTGCTGTGTACTCAGTGACCATTTTTTCCCCTTCACTCACCTCAACTTTTTTTTCTTTTTTTTTAAAATTTGAGACACGATCTCCCTCTATAGCCCAGGCTGGTCCTGAACTCACTATGGAGCCCAGGCTGGCCTTGGACTCACGGCTATCCTCCTGTCTCAGCCTCGCGAGTGTTGGGATTACAGGTGTGCACCACCAAGCCCAGCTCATACCCTTGGGGAATTAAACCCAGGGCCTTGTGCTTGTGAGGCAAGCTTTAGTGGCTGTGTTATTCCTCCAACCCATTTTCCGTTTCTTTTTGAGACAGGGTCTAGCCCTGCGGTGCAGACTGGCCCTGACCTCACAGCAACCCTCCTTCCTCAGCCTCCCGTGTGCCGGCGTTACAGGCTGTGCCACTCCGCCTGGCTCTAAGCGAGAAGCTGGCCGCAGAGCTGTCAGGTGGCTCGGTGCCCCAGTGCAATGAGTTCGGGGCCTCTGCACTAGACGTGCACCCCCCCACACACACCCATGCCCCAGGGCTCCACGTGTACTGGGGGCTGAACAATGTTCTGCCATGAGTTGGGGGTCCCGACTTTCACTCCTGCTCTCCAAATCGTGAGGCCTCTTTCTTAGAGCTAAGAAGTAGAAGGACTGATACAGTTCAAAGCACCCCATTTCTCTTCTCGGCAAAGGTGGGGTGCGGAGAGCAGGCTGCCCTAGGACGCTGCCTTTGACCTCACTAAAATGAGGTCCTGAGTCCCCAGGGCAACTGAGACAAAGATGAAAATGAGAGAGTGAATTGAGGGCGAAAGAGGAGGCAGACATCCATGTCTCTCGTTAAAGGAAGAGACAGAAACGAGGACTCCGTGGGCCCAGCAGCGGAGCAGGCGGTCATCCCGGCACTCCAGGAGGCTGCAGCAGGAGCATCGCGAGTTGGAGCACAATTTGGGCGACTCAGAGACATAGTGAAACTGGTCTACAAATCAAAACAAAACAAAAACTGGGGCTGGGAGCATAACCCAGTGGCTGGAGCACTTGCCTAGCATGTCCGAGGCTCTAGGTTCGATTCCCCAGTGCCACATAAAAATTAGTCAAATATGGTGACACACACCTGTAATCCCAGCATTTGGGAGGCTGAGGCAGGTGGATTGCTGTGAGTTCGAGGTAGACTTGGCTACATAGCAAGTTCGTGACCAGCCTGGGCTACAGAAGGAGACCTTGTCTCAAAAAAAGAATGAATAAAACCAAAAAAATGACCGAGGACGGAGCTCCGTGCACAGGTGAAGGCCCAGGGTGGGTCCCGGCCCCACAGACCCAGGAGTGATGATTCAGTTGCATGTGTCACACATGGCTGGCAGATGGCAGCTGCCTAATGACATGGGTGTTATTTTCTTTATTAATATCGACTCGTGGAGTCGAGTGACGCAGGGACATTGTTTGTGGAGACTTTTTGTCTCTGACAGCTGAGCAGGAAGGGATGGGAGGGCCACTCCAGGCAGGGAACCAGGTGGGCTGGGAGGAGGGGGGGCCAGGCCAGGCGGGGAGGCTGGGGGCGCAGGGCAAGTGGGGCCCTTGCAAGCCAATGGTCCCTGGCCCTTGGCACAGCTAGGAAGACAGAGGTGGGGGCTTCTGATCCCAGCTGCTCTCTCCAGACCCCCAGGTCATCTTCGGTGCCTGGTTCTTGCTGGTCCCCTCTCTCCTCCCTACTGTCACTTTCTTTTTTTAAATTTTTATATTTTATGTTTACATATTGCATCTCTCTCCCCTCCCCTGCTGTCCCTTTCTACAACATCCATCTTTTTATTTCTGATTTTTTCTGTTTCTCTATTTTTTTTTTGAGACAGGGTCTCGCTCTGTAGCCCATGCTGGTCTTGAACTCACTGTGTAGCCCAGGCTGGGATCAGACCCACAGCAATCCTCCTGCCTCCGCCTCCCGAGTGCTGGGATTACAGGCATGCACCACCACATCTGGCATATGTCGTGCTGAGGAATCGAACTCAGGACCCTGAGCTTCCTAGGCAAGCGTTCTAATGACAGTGCAATTCTGCCAGCCCCTAATTTTTGCTTTTGACTGTGAGACAGGGTCTCACTAGATTCCGCAGGCTGGGGTCGAACTTGTGATCCCCTGTCTGAGCTTCCCAGGGTGCTCGGGTGACAGGTCTGCACCCTGGTCCAGCTAACACCCGTTTGTCAGAGCACACTCTGACATCTGGTACCTGGGGTGTGCGGTGCACAACGTCAGGAAGGTTGTCATTGACTCCTATTGCTCTCGGAAGTTTCTCTAGGAACACAGATCTTCCAGCAGCCGGGAGGTCTGCGGTTACACCTGAACAGATTATCACCTTTTAAACAGGATCAGTTTCTCTGGAGTGCGTTCCCTGTTGGTAAACCACCTGCCTGGCTCCCTTGGCAGGTCCCCATCTCCTCTGCCTGTGGTTCCTTCTGTCACTCCCCTCACCTCTTCCGGTTGCCTGGAGGCACTCTTGTTGGTTTTGGAGTAAAAGCTGTATGAACTGCACTGTGAGGAGAAAACAGCATTTGGGTTCACCGATCAATCTTGTGACATCGGGCGGAGGAATAGTACAGAGGTTAGAGCGCTTGCCTAGCAAGTTCAAGGCCCTGAATTCCATGTCCCAGCACCACATAGACGGGGCAGAGGGGCGCACACCTGTAATCCCAGCACTCGGGAGGCTGAGACAGGAGGATTGCCATGAGTTTAAGGCCAGCCTGGACTATAGAGACCTTGCCTCAGAAAAACAAAACATAAAAACAAACAAATAAAAAAACCTATCACATAGCATACAGTAAGCTGGATGGACGGAGACCCAGAACACTTGGCCGTGTGTTCTCTGCCCTCCTACTGTGGTCTGGATTTGTCTAGAAAGAACAATGCTTCTGAGACAGGCCCAGTGGCACAGGCCTGTCATCCTAGCACTCTGGGAGGCTGAGGGAGGAGGATCATAAATTGGAGTCCAGTCCAGTCTGGGCAACTTAGTGCCTTAGTGAGACAATCTCCCTAGGTCACCATGATGCCCTAGGTTGAGTTTGAACTTTTGATCCTCCTACCTCAGCCTCCCAGAGTGCTGGGATTATAGGCCTGCATTATTGAGCTTGGCTATATAACTGTTTTTACTTTTTTTTGATACAGGGTCTCTCTGCTCTCTGTAGCCCAGGCTGGTCTTGAACTCACTATGTAGATCTCAAATTCACAGCAATCTTCCTGCCTCAGCCTCCTGAATGCTGGGATTATAGTCATGTGCCACCATCCTCAGTTTATATGGTACCGGGGAATGGAACTCAGGCCTCCGTGCTTACTAAGCAAGTGATCTAACCACTGTGCTATTCCTCCAGCCCTAGATTTACTTTTTTTTTTTTTTTTTTTGATACAGGGTCTCACTCTGTAGCCCAGGCTGGTCCTGAACTCACTATGGAGCCCTGGCTGGCCTTGGACTCATGGTGATCCTCCTGTCTCAGCCTCTCGAGTGCTGGGATTATAGGCACGCGCCACCACACCCGGCTGATGTGGTGGTGGGGAATCGAACTCAGGTACTTAGCACTTGCTAGGCAAGTGCTTTAACTGCTGAGCCATTCCTCCAGCCCCTATCTTTACTATTTTTATATGATAGTGACTTTTATTTTTTGATACAGGGTCTTGCTCTACAGTCCAAGCTGGTCCTAAACATGTTATGTAAGCCAGGCTGGCCTCAAACTCATGGCAATTCTTTTGCCTCGGCTTCCCCAGTGCTGGGATTGCAGGCATGTGCCACTGCGCTGGCTTGTATGGGACCTTTGAGGTTCTGTGATCCTCAAGTACCTAGGTTTCCATGGAGCAAACACGCCCCATCTTGGGCTCTCCCTGCAGCCCCTGTTGAGGGAAGAGGCCCCACCTGGGAGGCCCTGCACCCCTTATCTTCAGAGAGTGAGGAGCTGCCAAGACAGGGTTCCTTGGTGTGGAGTTACACCCTCTGCTCTGCCAGATGACAGCTGCCCTGCGGACCGGCCTCTCCTCCCAGCGCAGTCCTCCATCTTGTCTGGTGGATGGTCTAAAGGCTGCCATCCTGTGGCAAGATCCCCCACCCCATGACACCCACCCCCCTACGGCTGAGCATCCGGTCTCGGGCTGAGAGAGCACCTGGATCTGTTGGTGCAGGCCTGTAATTCTAGCACTCTAGAGGGCTAAGGCAGGAAGATCACAAGTTCAAGCCCAGGCTAGGCAATTTAGCTATTTATCAAGGCCCTATTTCAAAAACCAAAAATAAAATGGACAGAGGGCCAGGTGTGGTGGCACACGTCTCTAATCCCAGCACTCAGGAGGCTGAGGCGGGAGGTTTACTGTGTGTTTGAGACCAGCCTGGGTTACATAGTGAATTCAGGACCAATCTGGACTATGGATCAAGACCTTGTCTAAAAAAAAAAAAAAAAAAAAAGGACTGGGGATATAGCTCATTGTGAAGGTCCTGGACTTGATTTTCTAGTACCCAGACAAAAAGTCTCCTGTTCAGGGTTGGAGGAAGAGCACAGAAGTTAGAGCACATGCCAAGTAAGTGCAAAGCCCCGAGTTTGAATCCCCAGCACCACTTAAACCATGCGTGGTGGCACACGCCTGTAATCAGCGCTTAGGAGCCTGAGGCAGGAGGGTTGTAGTGTGTTTGATTGCTAGGCTACACAGTGAGTTCAGGACCAGCCTAGACTACAGAACAAGATTCTGTCTCAAAAAAAATTTTTTTTCCTTGTTCAGTGGCAAGAGAAGCCCCAGCCAGAATATAATATGGGGTAAAAAAAAAAAATACAGTACCTTTTTCATTGCTTTGACAAAATACCCAACATGTACAAACTAGAGGAGGAAAAGTTTATTTTAGCTCACAGTCGCAGAAGGTCACAATTCACTCATGGGTGGCCAATTACGGTAGAAGCACATGGCGGAGGGGAGGCGGAGGCAGCTCCGCACAGCCCTGTGAACCGGAAGCCATGTCCCAGAGGAGGGGTGGAAGCTGCATAGACCCTTCCAGGTTACCCCACGGCATGCCTGTAATATTTGATCCACACGCCTGTAATCTGAAACCTGCCACAGACCTGTCTTCCACCACTCACCTATAATCCACCCCCACCCATAATCCTCCAGATCAGGTCTCTGTCTCCTGAAAGCACATGGTTCAATACATAATCCATAGCATTTCAATACATGAGGCTCGGGAGGACATTCCAGACCCAATGCACAGTAGTGCCTGACTCTAAGATGCTGTGATGGTCCATGGGGTGTGTGGCTGTTGGAAGCCATGTCAGCAAGCCACAAATACTGCCACGTGTCAGGGGTGGGAGGTCACATTTTAAAGTCAAAGAGAAGCTGGGCTGGGTGTGGTGGTGAATGCTGGGAACTCCAGCACTCTGGGAGGCTGAGGTAGGAGAATGGTAAGTTGGAGCCCAGCCTGGGCAATTTAGTGACTTAGTGAGATACACACACACACACACACACACACACACACACACACACACACACACACAAGCTAGGCCCAGGGGCACAGGCTTGCCATCCTGGCACCCTGGAAAGCTGAGGCAAGTGGATCGCAAATTCAAGCCAAATCTGGGCAAGACCCTGCCTAAAAATAAAGCATAAAAACAGGCTAGGGGGGTAGCTTGACGTGAAGGCACTGAGTCTGCCCGCCGCACTGCAAAAATGAATAAAAAGGAGAGAGAGAAGTTTGGCCCACACACCAGTCCTGGGTCTCCTGTGGGATCTCTCCTGGGCTCTCCAGGCACCCAGGGACGGAGTCCATACGACTGCCTGGCTCCCAGGGGAGATAGGCCGAGGTGTTGGCCAAGGCCCAGACCATGCCAGCTGGCTCTGTGAGGTACCAACTCCCTTCTTTAGACCAGTCCAGGGGACTTATCAGGTCAGGCTTGTCCATACTCCTCCCACCTGCAGCTATATGCAAGTTTGTGTGTGTGTGTGTGTGTGTGTGTGTGTGTGTGTGTGTGTGTGTTCACACTCTGCCTTTGTTTACACTAGAGGGGCCCTCACTGACCCCTGGGAAAGGGTAGAGCTGGCAGGTGGCTTCCTGGCTCCTGGCTCAGGGGGCTGCTGATCCCCAGGCCTGCATGGGAGGGCAGAGGGGACACAGGGGACAGGCAAAGGTTTGGCAATGGGCTTAAAAATTATACTTTTAGGGCTGGAGGAATGGCACAGGGGTTAAAGCGCTTGCCTGGCAAGCACAAGAACCCTGGGTTGCTTTCCCCAGCACTGAGTTCCGTTCCCCATCACCACATAACATAAAGCCAACGTAGTGGCTCATGCCTGAAATCCCAACGCTCAGAAGGCTAGGGCAGGTGGATTAGCATGAGTCCCACACTAGCCTGGGGTGAGTTCAGGACCAGTCTGGGTTACACAGCAAGATCCTGCCTCAAAAAAAGTATGCATTTATCTATTTTTGTGGTACCAAGGATTGAGCCCAGGGCCTTCACATTAAGCACCATGCCCAGCCCATTTTTTAAATTTTTTGATTTAGACACAGGGTCTTGCTAAGTTGCTGAATTTGCAATCCTCCTGCCTTAACCCACTGCTAAATTTATGCCTCGAGCTCACGACCATCCTCCTGCCTCAGCCTGCTGAGGGCTGGGATTACAGGCATATGCCACCATGCCCAGCTAGTGGTGTAGAATCTTTTAAAAAGCTCTGAGGACACTGTCATGCTGTCACACAGGTGAGAGATTCCCCACTATGTGAGCACTCCTCCCCGTCCCCCCCAGGCTCAGCCCAGTCAGCTAGCACACACAGGCCTGCCCTTTCTTGCTGCCTGT
This sequence comes from Ctenodactylus gundi, assembly GCA_004027205.1. Lineage (NCBI taxonomy): Eukaryota > Metazoa > Chordata > Mammalia > Rodentia > Ctenodactylidae > Ctenodactylus > Ctenodactylus gundi. The sequence goes on from PVKB01001976.1 coordinate 323,096, forward strand.
CAGACTTTCTGGCCAAGTCACTTTTTCCGAAAGGCCCTGGTGGCCTCACCACTCCTTTATTGCTCCTGTGTTTGCGGTTGGGTTGATTTTTCCCCTAACTTCCTTTTACTCTTTCCAGCTGGTTTAACTTTCCAAGCTCCAGGCCAAATTACACACAAGTCACTCCCTGCGCGCCAGTGGAGAAGAGCGTCCCGGGCCCCAGGGCCTGGCCTTGGTTGTCTTTCTGCAGAGGTGGCGTGGCCAGAGGCCTGGCAGGAGGGGCAGAGGGCCCAGGGGCTGGGTGGCCCTGCCTATCTCTTACATCAGACAGAGCTCAGCTCCCCAGTCTATCAGGGTTTGGCTCAGCAGCGCAGCTCTGCAGCTCTAGGAAGCTTGCAAGATCTTCACGCTCCCTGCCTCTGGATTAGGTTGGCCTGTGGCCTCTTCAAATTCACATACTGCAGCCCTAACACCCCATGCATCAGAATGGGCCTGAACCGGATGTAGAACTTTTTCTTTCTTTCTTTCCTTCTTTCTTTCTTTCTTTCTTGGCACTGGGAATTGAACCCAGGACCTTTGTTCTGAGCTACATCCACAGTCCTCCTTCCTGCCATTTTATTAGAGACAGAATCTTGCTTTATCCCAGACTGGCCCTCATCTCACTATATAGCCCAGGCTGGCCTTGAACATATGGCAATCCTCCTGCCTCAGCCTCCCCAATGCTAAGATTACAGGTATGTGCCATCATGCCTGGTTTATGTGGTGCTGAGGAATCAAACCGAGGACCTTGAGCTTGCTAGGCAAGCGCTCTAACCCCTGCGCGATTCCCCAGGCCCACTGGCTATTTTAATGTGGTGCTAGGGAATTGAACCCAGGTCCTTGTATGTACTAGGCGAGTGCTCTAAGCACTATCATGCCCCAGCCACTTCCTATTGTTTAGTCAAGTCAGGGTTTCACTAAGTTGCCGGGCAGGTCTCGAACATGACGGTCCTCCTGCCTCAGCCTCCCAGAGTACTGGAATGACAGACTTTACCCTCATACCCAGCTTTGTCTCCTTATCGCCCTCCCGGTACAAACAAGGCTGGGCATCTTTCTTGTATTTACTGGACACTTGGATTTATTTTCCTTCTGTGAAGTTCCTTTTCCATTTTATGCAAAGCTTTTGCCCTTTGGGAGTGTTTCCATGTCATGTTCCTACAGTACTTAAAACAGGCAAGCCCCGCAGGTCAAGCGAGGCATGGCGAGGAAATGTACTTAGGGGCCTGCAGTCTGGGGCCTAGCTCCTGCCTGATGTTTATTATTTATGATTTGAGGTAAATTGCCTTCCTCTCTGCTTTTTTTCCCAGTTTATTTATTTATAAAGTGTGCAGTTCAGGGGATTTTCAGCATATTCACCAAACTGCGCAGCCATCTTCACTATCCAATTCCAGGATGAAGCTGGGCTGGAGAGAGCGAGAGGAAGAGAGGAAGGGAGGAAGGAAGGAAGAAAGGAAGAAAGATTTTGGATCACACATGTGAATTGCATTTTCTTTCTGGGGATCTGGGCAGCCTGAGCTGGGACTTCTTACATTGAGCTACTTCCCCTTCTTCTCGTTGTTTGTTTGTTTGTTTTTAATTTGAAACAGAATCTCCCTGAGTTGTTAAATTGCCCAGGCTGGGCTTGAACTTGTGATCTTTCTGCCTCAGCCCCCCAAAGTGCTGGAATTATAGGTTTATGCCACTGGGCCCAACTATTTATTATTATTATTATTTTGGTACCGAGAATTGAACATAGAACCTTAGCATTGAGCCACCACCCCAGCATATTTTTATTTTTGATCTTGAGACAGGGTCTTGCTAAGTCCCTAAGCTGCCCAGACTGGGCTCCAGCTTGAAATCTTCCTGTCTCCACCTCCCAGAGTGCCAGGTTGAGAGGCCTGCACCGCCAGACCCAGTTGCCTCCTTGGTTTCGTGCTGCTGGTGCTGCTAGGAAGTTGCCTGGCCACTTCCTTCCCTGAGGAGTGTCTGCTCAGGTCAGGGGAAGGGCAGGCAGCCACGGCTCTAGAGCGGGATGGAGCCTCGCCCAATCTAGCCCTGGCAGCCATATTTCTCTACTCTGTAATCACAAATGAAATCAGGTGATGGAATCCAAGACAACCTAGAGAGACCAGGGACCTCCTCGAACATTCCTGAACAGAAGGGCATGAGCTGGGCTCACACTTCTTTGAAAGATTAGTCAGCTGGGCCAAGTGGTACAGGCCTAACATTCTGGGAGGCTGAGGAATGCGGATCACAAAGTTCAAGCACCTGGGCAATTTAGCAACTTAGCCGGACACTGTCTCAAAATCCAAAGTGAGAAAGGGCTGGGGATGTCAGTCAGTGTGGAGGCCCTTTGATTCATCCCTACTAACACTCAAAAAAATCCTCATAGTTGAACACACAGTCAGAAATATTTACTTTTTATTTATTGTGGAGGCTGAGGTATAGCTCAGCAACTAGCAAGGCTCTGGGTTCTGTTCCTCAGCACCACATAAACTGGGCATGGTGGTGCACACCTGTTATCCCAGGACCCAGAAGGCTGACGCAGGAGGATTTCTTTCAGTGTGAGGCCAAGCCTGGGCTGCATAGTGAGTTTAGGGCTAGCCTGGACTACAGAGGGAAACTAATAAAAATATTGTGATACTGAGGATTGCACTCAGAGCCTTCGCATTGAACTATATCCCTGGCCCATTTTCATTTTTGATTTTGAGACAGGGCCTCACTGATCACTATGTTGTCTAGCTTGGGCTTGAACTCAAGACCCTCCTGCCTCAGCCTCCCAGAGTGCTGGGACGATAGGCATGTGCTACCTACCACCTGACCAATGGGCCTAGGGGCTGGACGTCTGAGGGCCTCTCACCTCTAACCCTACCTGTTATAGAACGCTACAGAATGGCCCTGACTGTGGGGCTCTGCGCTGATGGAAGGCATAGTGTCCCCAGGACCCTCAGTATCTGTCTATTTTTCTTGAGAAAGCATCTTATATATAGCCCAGACTGACTTCAAACATGGGGAGAGTCTGCCGTCTCGCTCTGCAAACCGCTCGCTGCAGCCAGCACTGCTGAACCTCACAGCCATCATTCTCCTTAAGCCAGCTGGGATGAGCTTCCTGTCGATTTGGTTTAGCCATTCTGCCCACAAAGGCAAGAGAGAAAGAGATGGGTCAGAAAGCCTGGGAGGGAGACAGCCGCCCCCCCAAGCTGCTCTACCGCCGGCTGGCTCAGCAGCCTGTGTACTAGGAGCTCACTCATTGTGTTTTTTTGTGGAGGAGGATTTGAAGGAGGGATTGGAGTTTTTCCCTGGAGATGCCAGGAAGACGGTTGTGTCTCAGCCTCATAGGATCGCCCGGCTCCCCATCCATGGCTGTTTCTGTGGTTACCTGCCTTCTGGGATGTCTGGGGTGGGGGCTCACGTGAGATGCCAGCGTCACAGATATGCTGCCCCTCCTTGAGGCCCAGGAGGCCAACTGGTCCCTGGCATCAAAATGTCAACCAAGTCCTTTCCTTAGCCAGGAACTGAAGACCCGCAGGTTGGCACGGGGAGAGGACACCAGAGGCCTAGCCCCTCGCCGCCGCCCATTTTCTAGGCGAGGAGACTGAGGCGCAGGGAGCCCCGGGGAGCCTGCCCTGGTAACCGGGACCAGGAGCGAGGCCTCCGTCTGCCGCCCACGCTCGGCTCCTTCCCCTAACCAGGCCCGGGAAGGTGGTGGCGGCTAGCGCCGGACTGGGTGTGGAGGGGAAGAGGGACTGGCAAGAGGCCTGGCCGGTGCTGGGGTGCTGGCGGCGACTCAGGCCACTTCCCCTTCTTGGATCACCCGGGCTGCACTTCCTGCCGAGGACCGCGGGGGCGGGATGGCGAGGGCGCATCGCCAGCCCCTCCCGGGCGCCGCCTCTCGGCCTCTCCCGCACCGCAGGCCAGAGGCCACGGGTTTGGGAGGCGGGACGCGTGCTCGGTTCTCCCACAGCTTCACTCCCCGCAAGCCGGACGGGAATCCCGCAGGGACCCGGGGGAGCACCAATTCCCAAAGCGGGCCAAGGTGCGGGCCAAGGTGCGGGCCAAGTGGCCGAGGTCCGGCAGGGGGCGTGGCCACGGAGGGGGAGTGACCAGACTGCGGTCTTCTGGGCGGGTCCAGGACTAGGGGCGGGACTACGGGTGGGGCGTGAATGGGCAAAGGCCGAATAGGAGGAACCCACCCGGGGGCGTGGTCTCGGGTGGGGGTGTGACTGGGCTGCGGCCAAGTGGGCGTGGTCATTCAGGGGCGTGTTAAGGGGGGGAGTGTCCGCAGGAAACTTGAGCGTCCGCCCCGCAGCGCGCGCTCCGCCCCGGCCCCCGCCTCCGGGTCCCACCTTCCTGTCTCTTCCTTCCCGGGCTGGCGGGCGGGCGGGCCGCGGCAGGCGGCGGAGCGGTGGACCCGCGGCGCCTACACCTCGCTGCCTCCCGAACCGCCGGTTTCCTTTTGTCTCTCCGGGCGGCGATGACCGCAGGACCCTTGCGGCCGCTGAGGGCGCACGAACGTCCGCTCTCGTAGCCACCTCTCCGGCCTCGGCGCTGGTCCCGGGCAGTGGCCCGCGCCCGCCCGCTTCGTCTGCCAGCGGCGCCGAACTTGGGCTCGGGAAGCCGGCGGACCGCGTCCCGTGCCGGAGCCGGTAGGAAAGGGGCGGCCTGCGTGGTGTGCGGGGCTGCGGGAGGGCGCGCGTGTACGTGTGCGCCCGTGTGTATGCGTGTGTGCACGCGCATGTGTGTATGTGTGTGTATATGTACGCGTGTTGGGAGTGCCCTGTCTCTGCGTGGAGGAGCCGCGGTGACCGCGTAGGGTGGCGTGTCCCCGTGGGGATCCGTGTATGCGTGTGCGTGTTGGGGTGTGCACATTTTGAACTGCGTTTATGAATGCGTGTCGGGGCGTCGCTGCTGGCGGGAGGATCGTTGCGGCGTGCGTGGAGCCGCCTCGCGGGGCGTTGGGGGGCGGGGTGGGTGTGGGCGGGGTGGCCGGTCGGCGCAGTGCGGAGATGGGGAGCCACGGGGACCCGCTGGGGTCAGCGCCGGTTTCGTGGACACCGTGAGTGGGGGGACCCTGCCCTGCAGGGAGAGGGGGCCGAGGGGACAGGTGTGCGGGATCCACGTGGGACGCCTGTGAGCTTCTGCCACGGAGGAATGGGAGACTCGTGGCGGCGATCTGCGAGGTCTTCCAGAACCCTGCTGGTGACAGCCTAGCTTGGCTTCATCGCTCGGCACTGCGACCTGGACCAGCCAGACAACGCCACCTTCTTAGGTTGGGGTTTGCTTTCCTTTTAAGCGGGGGCAGCGCCTCCCTTGGGGACCCTCGTGACAGCTGGACTGAGAACGCACTGAAGATAGCTCTTGACCGAATCCCCGGCACACAGTAGGTGCCATCTTAATTAGATTAGTATTTATTTATCCATTCATTCATTCATCTATTTATCTGAACTGGGAATCGAGCCTAAGGCCTTCACACTGAGCTACATCCTAGCCCACTTTTAGTTTTGATATTCAGTCGGTCTCGCCAAGTTGCCTAGGCTGTAATCCTCCTGCCTCAGCCTCCCAGAGTACTAGGATGACAGGGATTTTTTTTTCTTCTATGGTGGATGAAGCTCTCCCTCCCCCCTCCCCCGTGCCAAGTTCCGTGCCTCTCTCTCTGGCCCTAACTTAACCAGAAGCAGAGTTTGGGCATCTTGGTGCACTAGCAGCGCGACATACCTCCTGGGGTGCTTGGGAGCTTGCAGCAGGGGAGGGGGGCTCACTGCCCCTTTCAAGCCCCAAGCTTCCCGCAGCTGATCTGGGGGTCACCCACCCGGCCAGAAGCAGCAGCAGCAGAATCGAGAGCCCTTTTAGTTCAGCAAATGTCCAGTGCGTGGTTGGGGGGGGGGGGGCGTCAGGGGGTTGGAGGAGTGGGTGCAGCTGGAGGAATATGAGAGCCACCTTGAAAGGCATGCAGCCCACAGGCACAGGTCTGGGGTTCCCAGGGATCTTTTACCTCCTGGACACCAACTTCTCATGCGGCCAGTGCGGTTTCCACCTACCCAGAGGAAGGTGTTTGCCAGGACTTGGTGTGCGGCCCGGCTGCTGTGCTCAGCACCCTTCAACCCACGGGCACCCCTCCGTCCCGCGTGAAGCCTAGGTACTGGGGATTAAACTGAGATTTTTCACAACGGAATGGCTCATCTTTGATTTGCTTTATTTTGAGACAGGGGACAGGGGGAACAGGGTGTGTCCCTCAAGAGGTTGCTAAATTGCCCAGGCTGGACTCTCAAATTTGAGATCTCCTGCCTCAGCTTCCCAGAGTGCTGGGGTGACAGGCCTGCACCAGCAGACCCAGCTACCACGCTTGAAAACAAATTTAGTTTTGGAAACTACCACTGGTGAAACTGAACAGCAGAGAACCTGCACGGTGCTCTTTTCACAGACTGGCTGTGTGGAGGAGCGCCTGGGCGCAGCTCAGAGTCTGCAGGCAGCCTGGGGCTGTGAGACTAGTCACCAGTGCACCCCATCTTCCCCACCCCTGCGCCCCTGGGTTCTTCCTCCAAGGACCCTTTCCAGGCAGATTACTGGCTCGCCATTGCCCGGTTGCCCAGCCTGGCTGCTGTGGGGATGAATGGATTTCTCAAGTTGTAGGTCCTCCTGGTTAGTGCTCTCCAAGAAACTGGGATGCTTTGCAGGCTTTGATGACAGGAGAGGAGTAATCTCTGGTTTGAGTTCTTGAGTTTGTATGCACTAGGACAGGAGGAGTCCTGAGATCTCGGATGTCATGCTTTCCATGGGGACATCACGGGATGAGTTTTTTTCATCCTGATTGGGTGTCGGGCATACTTAGAATACTACGCCTTGCTTTCTGTTTCATTGAGTTTCCTAAAGGAGAAAAGAGTTTTGGCTCTGAATCCTAATCTTCTCCCCATAGGCAGCCTTGGTGATGCTGTTAAATCAGTCTAGTTTTCTCTGCTCAGGAGACAGACCAATGGGCTGTGGGCTTTTTTCTAGGTGAAGCCAGCCCTTTGTCTCAAACAAACCGATGTTTTGGCCCTGTACCTATTTCTGTTTCAGTTTTGAAAGCACCTGTAATTACAGAGCTCTTGAGGTTTTGTTAGCTAATGTGCCCGAGGGAAGGGGCAGGGGTTCTGCCTCTTCCCTGGCTATGGGGTGATGCCTCTTGTAGCCTGGCCAGCACCTTGTGGGCTGCACTATTTTTTTTTTTTTTTAAGACAGGATCTTGCTCTGTAGCCCAGGCTGGTCCTGAACTTACTATTAGCCCAGGCTGGCCTTGGCCCTGGGCTCACAGCAATCCTCCTGCCTCAGTATGTAGGCTACTTTTGTGATGCTGGGGAATCAAACTCAGGGCCTTGCGCTTCCTAGTCAAGCGCTCTAACTGCTGAGCTATTTCTCCAGCCCCTTATGCTCTTTTTAAAGTGGAGAAAACAGCACTCCGGGAGGCTGAGGCAAGAATTCTAAGTTGGAGCCCAGCCTGGGCAGCTTAGCTGCTTGGAAAGACCCTGCCTCAGGAATAAAAGTAAAAATGGGTTGGGGTTGTATCTCCGAGAGAAGGCCCTGGGAGTTGAAGGCTCAATTCCTAGGACCACAATAATAATAATTTTTTAAAACGGGGATGTAGCTGTGTATGTACTGTAATAATTTGGGAGCCACAGTTGTGGGAATGAGGTGCCCAGGGCGTAGTAGTGAAAACCTCAAAGGAAAAGAGACTTGGGCTGGAGGCATTGCTCAATGGTGTGCTTTGTGGGCAAAAGACTCTGGGTTCGATCTACCAACTCCACATAAAAATTAGCTGGGTGTGGTAGTGCACACTTGTAATCCCAGCACTCGGGATGCTGAGGCAATAGAATTGCCTGCTGTGAGTTCGAGTCCAGCCTGGGCTACATGGTGAGTTTAGAATCAGGATAGACTACAGAGTGAGACCTTGCCCCCGCTACACACAGAAAAAAAAAGAAAGAAAGAAAGAAAAGAAAGAAAGAAAAGAGATTTGCTCAAACATCAGCCAGGACTCATACATTTCCAACAGGCCTTCCTGAGGAGATAACACAACCTGGGGACATGGCTTCAGAATGTATCTCATGTGTACCCTTTGCCTTCTCTCCTCCCTCCCTCCCTCCCTTCTTTCCTTCCTTTCTTCCTTTCTTTTTTCTTTTCTTTCTTTCTTTCTTTTTTTTTTTTTTGGTGATTGTGGTGTGGTGGTGATACTAGGGTCAAGCCCAACCCAAGTCTTTACACTGAATCACATCCCAACTTGTTTTTATTTTTGATTTTGAGGCAAAGTCTAAGTCACCAGGTTTACCCAGGCTGGGCCGCGACATTTGATCCTTCCTGCCTCAGCCTTCCAGAATGCTGGGCTGACGGGGCTGTGTCGCTGGGTCCCTAGAAAGACCTTGGATATTCCCAGTCCTAGATGGCTGGGTAAGATGCTCATAATGAAGCAGTGGCAGCCAGGTGCTCACGGGAACCCCAGGGGGTATCTAGTCGTGAACAGTAGGAACTGGGCAGCTCAGTTTTTAACTAGATTGGGATCTAGTTTTATCTTAGGTTCTAGTTTTGTATCGGGATCACGTTTGCTTTAGGAGTTTTAAAAAAGAGTTCATCGTTTTTAAGGTGTAGCACCACACGCTGCTTATATGGTGCTGGAGAATCAAACCCAGGGTCTTAAGCAGGCACTTCAACCACTCAGCTGTTCCTACAGACCGACCTGGATTAGGATTAGGATTTTTGTGCCACAGCCAGCCCTAAACAATGCTGGCTGCAGGCGGGGCTGTCCATTTCTGAGCTGCCAGTCTGGGCTTGACGGGGTATCATGTGCATCATCGCTAGTTTCATTTGATGTCACTGTGCTAAGAGATGGGATGCACATTTGAATTTAGGATGAGCAAAGACACTTGCAGATTTTAATCGTGGTTGGCTTTGGGGGCTCATTGTTCTCTCCTGGGCTACTGCTTTTTCTTCTTCTTCTTCTTCTTCTTCTTCTTCTTCTTCTTCTTCTTCTTCTTCTTCTTCTTCTTCCTCTTCTTGTCTCATTCTGTAGCCCAGGCTGGTCCTGAACTCATTATGTAGTCCAGGCTGGCCTTGAACTCGTGGCAGTCCTTCTGCCTCAGCCTCCCCAGAGGTGGGATTACAGGCATGTGCCAGCACACCTGGTTTATGGGCTGCTGGGAACTTGAACTCAGGGCCTTGTGCTTGTTGAGCAAGCACTTTAACTACTGTGCCATTCCTCCAGCCCCGAGATGGGTACTCTCTTGAGGTTTTCTTTACTTTGAGAAATGTGCCTGTAATCCCAGCAGTCTGGGAGGCTGAGGCAGGAGAATTACAAGTTCCTGCCCAGCCCAGGAAAGTTAGAGAACCCTGTCTCAAAATCCAAAATAAAAACAAGAGACAGGAGGCATACCTCAACAGTTAGAGTTCTTGCCTAGAAATGCAAAGCGCTGAGTTCGACTCCCTAGCACTACGTGAGGCAGGTGTGGTGACACTCACCTGTCATCCCAGCACTCAGAAAGCTGAGGCAGAAGGATTGCCTCATGTTCAAGGCCAGCCTGGGCTATAAAGCAAGACCTTTGGTTCAAGAAAGAGAAAGAAAGAGAGAGAGAGAGAGAGAGAGAGAGAGAGAGAGAGAGAGAGAGAGAGAGAAAAGAAAGAAACTCAGTGGGGTTCAGTGGTTGCAGGCCTGTTATTCCAACATTCTGGGAAGTTGAGGCAGGAGAATCACATGTTCAAGCCCAGCTCAGGTTACTTAGTAGTTTAGCAAGACTATGTCTCAAAAAAATAAAAAATAAAAAAGCGGTCTGGGATATAGCTCAGTGTGAAGACCTTGGGCTCTACTCACAGCACAACAACAAACGAACAAGCCAGACTTCCCTGGTTCCAGATGGGCTGGAAGAGGCTGGACACAGGCTTCCTGCCTGTTTCTGATGTCATGGTTAAGGTCTTAGGCTGGGGCATGTGAGATCACCCACAAACCCTTGGGGCTTGGAGTACTGTACCGGAGTACCACTTGGTCTCTCTAAGAGAGAGGTTTCCCCAGAAATGCCTTCTAAGCACATGCCTGGAGAAGGGGCCTTGGAGGGGCTGGGTTGTCTGTCATTCTGTTTTCTCTCTTATCTGCACTTTTATTTTGAGACAAGGTCTTCCTCTGTAGTCCAGACTGGACCTGAGCTCACTATGTAGCCCAGGCTGGCCTCAAACTCCAGACAATACTCCTGCCACAGCCTCCTGAGTGCTGCAGATACAGGTATGCATGGCCATGCCTAGCATATGCGGTGCTGGGGAATTGAACTCATGGACTTGGCTTGCTATGCAAGTGCTTTAGCTGCTGAGCTATGCTCCTACCCTGTAGCTCATGAGATTAACTCTGTGTTAGTTGATTTCAGGCTTTTTGTAAAGTATGTAAAAAATTTTAAAATTTTTGATATTTTGACTATTTTATACATTTAATAGTATTTTGAGGGCTGGGGAGCATAGCTCAGCAGTTAGAGTACTTGCCTAGCAAGCACAAGGCCCCCAGGTTTGATTCCCCACTACTACTTAAACTGAGCATGGTGTGTACCTATAATCCCAGCATTCCGGAGACTGAGGCAGGGGGATTGCTATGAGTTTGAGGCCAGCCTGGGCTACAAAGTGAGTTTAGGACTAGCCTGGACTACAGAGTGAGATTCTGTCTCAAAAAAAACAAAAGAAAGAAAGAAAGAAAGAAAGAAAGAAAGAAAGAAAGAAAGAAAAGAAAGAAAAATCTCAGTACTCGAGGTGATGAGGCAGGAGGATCGCTGTGAATTTGAGGCCAGCCTGGGCCACATAGCGAATTCAGCACCACCCTGAACTACAGACAGATCCTGTTTCAAAAACCAGAAAAATAAAAAGTGTGTGGGTGATTTCACTTGCAAACACTTTCCCCCTTTTTTGCACACTGTGGCACTCATCAAGTTTTTCTTTTCTCTTTACTCCATTCATTTCTGAACTTGGAAGAAAAAAATTTATATATGATATATCTGCTTACAGCTGCCACTGAGTGTTGCATATGTAATGTGTATTTCGGGGCTGGAGGATAGCATAGCAGTTGGAGCACTGGCCGAGCAAGCGGCAGGCTCTGGGTTGGATTCCCCAGCACTGCAGAAGCTGGAAGCCTGAGGCAGGAGGATTGCTATGAATTTAAGACCAACCTACAAAGTGAGGCCCTTTCTCAAAATAAAAAAAAGTACCTTTAATGGAATGTTTTAGTAGTAGGAGAAAATAGCTCTAATATTACAGTCAATGAATGGAAATACTCTTTTGGATATCTCCAAATGTTGCAGCCAGCAGATTAAGAGTTAGCCAGCCCTGTACTGCAGGCCTGCAATCCCAGCACTGTGGGAGGCTGTGGCAGGAGATCGCAAGTTAGGGCCCACCCTGGACAATTTAGCAACTTAGTAAGCCCCTATATTAAAAAATAAGGGATTGAGGGTTAGTACAGTGGTTAAAGTGCTTGCGTAGTGTGTGCAAGGTCCTGAGTTCAATCCCTCAGCACCACATTAAAAATATTAGCCAGGCATAATAGTGTGTGTTTGTTATCCCAGAGCTTGGGAGACAGAAGCAGGAGAATTGCCACAAGTTTGAGGCCAGCCTGAGCTACCTAGGGAGTTCAGGACCAGCCCAGACTACAGAGCAAGACCCTATTTCAAAAAGAAAAAAAAGGGGGGGGGGCGCTGGGAATGTAGCTTGATACCACCAGCACCACACACACAAACACACGCACAACCACAGGGATGGTTCACACAGACACACACATATACACAGACTCATGCACAGACCTGAGTCACTTACTATGGAAGAGAGTTAAGGACCAGCCTGGACTGACTACAGAGCAAGACCCTGTCTCAAAGAAAAGAAAGAAAGAAAGAACACACATTTGTGCAGTACAAGAGTAGGGATAAGTTAAAAGCGTTGGGCTCAGAATCAAGATACAGAATTACATGGGACGCAAAAAATAATCAGAACCGGTGGGAAGAGAACACAGTAAACTCTGTTTATTTGAGCAGGATCTCACCCTGTAGCCCAGGCTGATCCTGAACTCAATTCACCATGGAGCCCGGGCTGGCCTGGAACTCACAGCAATCCTCCTGCCTCAGCCTCCCAAGAGCTGGGATTATAGATGTGTGGCTCCATGTTTAGTTTATATGGTGCTGGGGAATCAGACCCAGGGCCTTGTGTTCTAAGCAAGCATTTCAACTACTGAGCTACCCGCCCCAATCCCCAGTAATTTGGTTGACTGTGAGGGGATTATTAGTGATTTTTCTTTTCTGGTTTTTCATATATATACATTTATTTTTATTTATCTTTATTAAATTACATTTATTTATTCAATACAGGATCTTGCTATGTAGCCCAGGCTGGTCCTGAATTCACCACATAGCCCACACTGACCTCAAACTCATGGTAATCATCCTGCCTCAGCCTTTTGAGTGCTGGGATTATAGGCATGCACCACCACATGTGACTGAGGAATCGAACCCAGGGCCTTGTGCTTGCTAGGCAAGCGCTCTAACTTCTGAGCTATACCCTCAGCCCAACCAAATCTAATCT
>PVKB01001977.1:0-35421 GCA_004027205.1 Ctenodactylus gundi
CTAAAATCAGCCTTTCCTGCTCTAAGTGTGGGTGTCGGGTGTTTTGTCCCAGCAACCAAAAAGTGACTAAGACAGGATCCACAAAGAGGTAACAGGCAAGTTGACGAGGTGAAATGATAGCAGAGACAATTGTGAAGTTCCGCTTTTGGCTGCAAGGATGGGTTTGGGAAAATGAGTCTCCCTCGGTTGCTTCACTTATGGCAAAATTTAGAGATTCTAGTTTTGGACAATGACTGGCAAAAAGAAGATATCATATGTACCTCTCCCATAGATTTAGGTACCCAAGGGCCCGGGTTACAGTGCTAGTGATAGATCCAGCTTCTATTTGAAAACACGCTTTGTTGTTGTTGTTGTTGTTGTTGTTGTTGTTGTTGTTGTTGTGTGTGTGTGTGTGTGTGTGTGTGTGTGTGTGTGTGTGTGTGTGTGTGTGTTTCTGTGTTACTTGGGATCAAGCCCCAGGCCTTCACACTAAGCTATATCCCCAACCCATTTTTGATTTTGATCTTGATTTTGAGGCAGTCTCACTAAGCCACTAAATTGTCCAGGCTGGGCTCAGATCTGTGATCTTCTTGCCTCAGCCCCCAGGGTGTTGGGATTACAGGCCTGCATCACCAGGCTGACTCATTTTTGAAGATAATATCACTACACACTGAATTCTAGTTGGATTTTTGTGCAGTACAGGTTAAGCCTACCCAGTTACTTTGGAGAAAGTAGTAGCAAATTTAGCGCTCTTTCCTCTGTAAAATTTTGTCTCTATTTTCAGCCACACTCGCTGTCCCAACCTGCAACCACTGTCTTAGGAACTCAGTAAGACTGTGATTCTTCCGGGGCTTTGTGTACCAGATCCTTGGGAGCTGGAGATTCTGAGACTAAGTAAGACCTCTACGCACTGGTCTCCCTTTGCCTGCCCGATGTCTAGGCACAGGCTTGTTCTCCACAAGGAGTGCCATACGCCCTCCCCAAAGAAGACAAGAGCATATCTCTGCCTGTCACTGCTCCCCACCCCCATGTCTGGTCACACCTTCCTAAATGCTGTTTCCTGCATAACGAGGTTACCAGCTTTTTCCCACAGCAGGTGGCGTTTCACCACCTGCCACCCAGCCCCAACCCCTAAGCCAGGGTACCATTTTAGGTGGTGGCATTTGCAGCAAACATATAATCTATGAATATGGAGATACTAGAAAACAGGAAAAGTTGAAAATCAGCTACTCATGCAATCTTCTCAAAATTTAAAGAATGCAACTGAAACCTGAAATTAAAGCTAAAACTACTGATACAGAACACAGTATACAATAAAGAGAATTGAAATGGACAGACATAACTGGGCGAGGGGGGGTGGCTAGAGCACTGGGTATAATGGGTAGTGAAGTCACAGTCCTTTTGGGTTCATAGGCTGATATAGGGAAAAAGGACGTAGTTCTGGGGATTTGGACCTACCAAACTCTAGAATAGGCAAGGGACCTCAGCTTGCATGACGCACAGCCATGGGTAAATGACCCCAGAACTGAGAGGTAGCTTGGCTGCTGCTCCCCGCAGCACTCAGCCTCCATCCGCAAGGCCAGAGCCCAGTCACTGAACACCGCGCACACTGGCCCCAGAGGAGCCTCGTGCCACCATGTTAATGCCCTTGCCCCCTGCTGGCCCGTACGCTCACTGCCCCCTCCTGCTTGTCAGCCAGGTGGCTCTGCATGTAAAGAGCTGAGTAACAGGCAGAACCCAGTGCAGGAGAGCCTAGATGATGACGGCTTTTTCTTTCCAGCCTGTAGTGTCAGGAAAGCCCAGTACAGGGGCCTCATGAGCTAGCTATAGCATCTGTCACTGAACCTAGGCTGTATGAGTCTTAAATAGCAATGAAGGCATGAAGTATGTAAATTATCTAAGTGCAGGGGTCTATTCGGACTTCTACACGTCTGCATCTCACACCAATAGTAATATATTAGTAAGATTTTCATTGCTGGGACTACACAGCTGACATCTGCAACTGATGGGAGGCAGAGTTTATTCTGGCTTATGATTTCAGAGAGTTCAGTCCGCCGCTGGCTGGTGCCAAGGCAGGAACATCATGGCAGAAAGCATTAGGTCATGGCATTTGGGAAACAGCAGAGAGGATAGACAAGAGAGAAAGGGTCCAGAGACACATCCCCACCACCCACCCAGACCCACCCGGAAAGGGCTGGAGGAACAGCACAGCAGTTAGAGTGCTTGCCTATCAAGCACAAAGCCTGAGTTCAGTTCAACAGCATCACATAAGCCAGGCGTGGTGGTGCACACCCATAATCCCAATGCTCAGGAGGCTGAGGCAGGAGGATTGCTGTTGAGTTGAGACTAACCTGGGCTACGTAATTTGGGACCAGCTTGGACTAGAGTGAGACCCTGCCTCAAAAAACAATAATAAAAAACAATAACAACAGATCCAGCCGGAAGTGTGCTATACTAATCTCCTAGGCATCTTCCAAGCCAATGAAGTTGACAATGAAGATTGTTACAAGATTGACTTCAAAAAGTGTTGGTTGAGTAAAGCCAGCACTCAGCACCGTCTCTAGAAAAGCAAGCACTCAATAATCAACAGCCACTATCATTTTCCATGATAGGAAACTCCATCAAGGTTAATGCAATGACTCAGTGCTATCTTACAGACGTAAGCCCTGCCCATCTGCAGTTTAATGCCTTCTGACTGCTTCCTCTCGTGGTCATAGGAAGGCTGCCACAGTTCCTTGTGTTGCATCAAGGCATGGACCTCCCCGCTCAGAGGCTCCTTCACATTTTTGTGGCTAGGCCTGCTTCATACACCTCCTTCTAACCCATCATTGGCAAGAAAAGGGACCATTATGGCAAACGAATCCAGATCCGGCTCAACTGTGCAAAGAAGAGTGACGAGACTATAGAAGAATCAGGCTGTCTCTAAGGAAGGCAGTGGTGGGCAGGTAGACAACGGTCAGTGGATGAGGGCCAGTAGTCAAGGGCAGATCAGGACTTTAATGAGAGGCCCTGTCCAGAATGCCTGGGAGTCATGGGTCACAGACCCTACAGTTGGATGAAACTTCTCAGATCTAAGGGACAGTCCCAGTAAATGAAGGAATAGAAGGTCAGGGACCGTGGTGGAGCAACATTCACAGTGCTTCACAGCCCTCCCAGCCCCTTCTCGTCAGTGCTGTACACACACACACACACACACACACACACACACACACACTGCACAGTGGCTTCTCCATCTCCAGGGTCTGGGTCTGCTTAATAGGAAACAGGGTTTGGTGGGAACAAACAATTTTATGACAACCCAGGCCTTCAAACTAGAAACATGTGTCCTTGCCACAGCACAGCACAGCCTGGCTCCTGAGGGGCCCACCCGGCCTGGCTGGGGGACTCAAGAACTTTCCAGAGACCGGATAGTGCAGCCCCCAGCCTGGAAGGGGTCTCCTGGCTCCCAGCTGTGGACCCCACTGCCTCGTGGGTTTCTGGACTCATCATACTGACCCCACCAAGGGCCACAGGGACCTTCGGGGCTGCTGCTCTGTCTTTACACTCGCAGGGGCAGTCGGCCAGGGCAGTGTCCTGTGGGAGGGGCCCACTTCAGCTCCCTAAAGCTCCTTGTTCACCCAGCTGTTCTGCTCGTGCCCCCACGCAGGGCAGGCTCAGCAGCTGTCGTTGCCAGGCAGCTAACCCAGGCAGCTGAGATGCCAACTCCTGGGCCCCTGAAGTCGCCATCACCACCCTGGCCTGTGAAAAGGCCCCACTGAACATCAGGAACAGAAGTGACCAAATGTCCCTGAGACCAACGGCAGGGCTTAAATGACCGCCGCTGACACCCGAACACTTGGCGTCCTTGGAGCCACAATTGCTGGGGCACACTTCAGTGCCTCCCCTGCTGCCTGGGGACCCCGGCTGCCAAGCACCCTGGGGGCAGCTGCACGCCTCAGGCTTGTCACCAGCCCTCCCAGCCTCTGCTGCCTGGTCCATAATGGGGGTGCTGGGCCCAGGGGGCCGGGCAGGAAACATGAAGTACCTGACGGCGGGGGGGCTTAGCAGATCAGAGGGAGGAGCTTCAGGGAAGCAGCTGTCCCCACAGGCTGAACTCACCTGACAGCGTCACCGAGGGAATTTCTCTGTTCATGGAAGAAATGGGAGTACCTAAGCCCGAGAGCCTGGTAGGGTAGTGCCTATAGAAGACGGGCTGACCTGCATGGGAGTGGACAGGGGTTAGGAGGAACTCTGCGTATGTCTTGGCCGCCTCTGAGGAAGATCCACCCTGCGACCCAGTTTACTGTCAGCGGATGTCCAGCCTTCTCCGGAAAGCCATCTTGTACCAACTCGGTCTGCATTCTCCCTTCCTGGGCTTGCACAGTGTAGCCACAGCCCTGCCTTCCCGGTTCCCTGACAAGGCAGCCGCTCCAGCCTTGAGGGGAAGCAGCCTCCGCTCCGGCCACCACAGCCCTGGGGCCTGTCGGTGGATTCCCATCCGCTCTGAGGACAGAGGAGCCCCTCATGCTGACACTACTTCCATGTTTGTTCCCTGCCCTGCCCTGTTGCCTGGCGGAAGGCGGAAGGTGGGGGGCTGGTAGGTGAGGGGTCCTGGGCAGGGACTGCGGGAGGATGGCATTCTGCTGGCCTTTCTACCCAGCCCCCCCCCCCTCGCGTGTCTGCACCAAGGACGATGCGTGTGGAGCGCGGGGTGTCCAGAAGGAGAAACACCCTGGAACCAGCCACCCCTACCAAAGGGCAGAAGCCCAGACTCTGCTCCCCACACTCCATCCGGAGGCTGGGGGACCAGATGTCGGCCGAGGCAGCCTTTCCAAAGCGCACACATCTTCAAAGCAGGGCTATTTTCCATGTCCGTTGGGCAATTTTAGAACAAGTCTATAAAACTGGAATTTTAATGGATGACATATTTGTGTGTGCGCGCATGAGTGTCCGTGTGTGTGCGCACGCATGTGTGCGTACAAGCACATGTGCACCTCTGGTGGCTGATGCTGCGGTGGCATCTGAGGAGGTGGAGGACATCAGTTCTGTTGCCAGGTCTGACGCTGGTGTGGAGGACTTGGACCGTCCAGAAGCGGTGACGCCTCCTCCTCGGCTGGGGACGGGGCTGCCCAGTGCAGTGGGACGTGCAGCCTGATCTGAAGTCACTGTCACCAGACACCCAGCGAATCTGTGCCCATTCTCGGGCCTCAGCTTGGAGCCCAGGGTGTTCATGCTCTGGACCACCTGACGAAATCCCAGTGGCTTAAACAGATGTTTTTTCCTTCGCGGTTCTGGAGACTGCAGTCCGAGATAAGGTATCGCCTGGGGTGATGGCTTCTGGGGCCGTGCTGTTCGGCATGCAAGTGAGCACATTTCTCTGGGCACTCGTGAGGTTGTCTTCCCCTGTGGCTTTGTCCTAATCTCTTCTTCTACCAGTACCAGCCAGATTGGTTTAAGGGCCCACCCTGATGATCCCATTCTATCCTAATTACCTCTCTAAAGACTGTCAGGATGGGGGAATAGCACAGTGGTTAGAGCACTTCCCTAACAAGCTCAAGGCCCCAAGTTCAGTTCACCAACATCACATAAGCCAAGAGTAGTGGTGCACACTTATAATCCCGGCACTCAGGAGGCTGAGGCAGGAGGATTGCTATTAAGTCAGAGGCTAGCCTGGGCTACATAGTGAGTTCAGTACTAGCCCAGACTCCAAAGCACGACCCTGTCTCCAAAAATAAAAAAATAAATTAAAAATGGCCTTGGTCGAGGTACTATGGTTTTGACTTAAGCGTCTTACTATAGGGACAATTCAGCTCATAACACCAGGCACCATCCCTGAGTTGGCCCCATTTGTCCTGACCTCTAACATCTTTCTTTTCTTTTTTTCTTTTTTTAAATTTTTTTTAATTTTTATTTTATTTTATTTTTTGAGACAGGGTCTCGCTCTGTAGCCCAGGCTGGTCCTGAACTCACTATGGAGCCCAGGCTGGCCTTGGACTCACAGCAGTCCTCCTGCCTCAGCCTCCCGAGTGCTGGGATTTCAGGCGTGCACCACCATGTCAGGCTTATGTGGTGCTGGGGAATCAAACTTGGGCACTTAGCGCATGACATAGCACTTGCTAGGCAAGCACCTTAACCACTGAGCCATTCCTCTGGCCCCCTCCCTTTTCTTGAGACAAGGTGTTGCTCTGTAGCCCAGGCTGATCCAGAACTCACTGTGGAGTCCAGGCTGACCTTGGAACTCACAGCAATCCTCCTGTCTCAGCCCACTGAGTGCTGGGATTACAGACATGTGCCACCATGCCAGGCTTATGTCATGCTGGGGAATCGAACGCAGGGCCTTGAGCTGGCTAGGCAAGTACTTTAACTGCTCAGCTAGTCCTCTACCCCACTTTTTTTGAGACAGGGTCTCACTGTATACGCCAGACTGGTCCTAAACTCACTGTGTAGCTCAGGCTGGCCTCGGACTTACAATAATCCTCCTGCCTCAGCCTCCTAAAGGCTGGGGTCCAGGCACACACCACCGTACCCACCCCAAGTTCATTTTTGATATGTCTTTGCTCGTCTCTTCTGTTAGGGGACCTCCCACCCAGATGGATATGCGCAGGCCCACCTTGCTTGAACAGGATCCTAGCTCGGGGGAGGACCAAGGGCCCAGGACAGGGAGAACAGCAGCCTCTGCCCGGCTCCTCGTCACAGCACGTGCTCAGAATGTCTTGCAGATCCGGCTCCGTGGGTCACGGAGCGGGTGCCACAGCGGAGGGGTGGCCAGGTGGGGGCCCCTGGCGGTCAGGACAGGCCAGAGGAGGGAGCCGAGGGTTGCAGAGGAAACACGCCCAGCTGGGACCTTAGGGACTCGAACTTGCAGTCCTAGGTGTTAAAGGCCAGGAGAAGCTGGAGCGCACTGAGGACGTTGGCACTCACAGGGTGATGGGCCGGGAGAGGAGATCAAAATGCGCAGCCAGGAGGAAAGCTAGCACCTGGGGAGAAGAAGGCCCAGAAGCCACGGGCCAGTCACGCAGGTCAGGGTGGTGGCCGGGGGTAGGGAGAGGCCAAGCAGAAAGGAGCCCATGTAATCTGGCCCCCAGGCATCAGGGGCCTGTGTGATGCAAGGGACCCCTGGGAAGGAGGACGCTGGTCCGTCACCCGTGACTACACCTCAGCTAACCCCAGAATTCAGCAGCTGTAGACAGCCGTGGCGTTACACCACAATCTGCTGGCGACAGGGTAACAGAGTGCAGAAGAGATGGTCCTCGTGGCTGGCTGTGATGCCTGGAGCTCTCCGACCACGTTCCAGCGCTGTGGGGCCATGACGCCCGCAGGTGGCTTCATCTCTGCAGGCTGGAGGCTGGCTGTGGTCTATGAACTCAGTGAGGGCTGAAAGTTAAACTGCTCGCAGGGCCTGGGCTTCTGCATGGCCTGGGCTTCTTCCCAACGTGGAGAATCGGAGCAGTGGGACACAGAGGTGGCAGCTTAGGCCTTCGAGGGCGAGTCCCCGCAGACAAAGCAGCAACACCATCAGTTCCTTCTGGAAACTTCGAAGGGAAAAGTGAGCATACCAGAGGGCAGCTGGGACCAACGTGCCTGCAATCTCCCCTACTAGGGAAGCTGAACCAGGCTTGCACATTTGAGCCTAGCCTGAGCAATTTAGTCAGATCCTGTGTCAAAATAAAATCAAAAGTGCTTCCTATCCAGGCCTGGTGGCACAGGGTGTAATTCTAGCACTCGGGGAGGCTGAAGTAGAGGACTGCAAGTTCAAGACCAGCTTGGGCAACTTAGCAGCTTAGCAAGAGCTTGTCTCAAAGAAAAAAAAAAAAAAGCTACTGATAATCTGCATACTCCACTCAGTGTAAAGTCCCTGGGGTTGGACCGGTAGTACTATCAAATAAATAGGCTTCCTAGGTGCAAAAGCCAGTACTGAGGAGGAATAAAAATACGTTATTCAATGAAATATTCTAAAAAGGAGTGAGGGTATATCTCAGTGGTACCTCTGGGTTCAATTCCAAGCACTGAGAAAAAAAAAAAAAACAGATCTGGAGATAGACTGCTTGGATTCATCTACTGCTTGGGCACACCTATGGGACCTCTCAGGCCCTCAATTTCTTTTTTAATCTTTAAAACAGATGTGTTGGGGCTGGAGGAATGGCACCGTAGTTAAAGCACTTACCTAGCAAGCAAAAGGCCCTGAGTTCAATTGCCCAGCACCACATAAACTGGGCATGGTGGCACATACCTGTAATCCCAGGACTTGGAAGGCTGAGGCAGGAGGATTGCCACGAGTCCAAGTCTAGCCTGGGCTACATAGTAAGTTCAAGACCAGCTTGGGCTACAAGGCGAGACCCTGTCTCAAAAATATAAAAATAACAGATGTGTTAATCTTCACACAAAGCTATTGTGAACATTAAGCCTGTGTTCTTAGTGATATACTTACAGTACAGCCTATTACCTTCACAATTCCATCTGTGCTTTATTACTTGTTTGGGATTTTTTTTTTTTTTTTTTTTTTTGAGACAGGATCTTTCTCTATAGTCCAAGACTGTCCTGAACTCACTGTGTAGCCCAGGCGGGCCTCATATTTACAATAACCCTCTTGCCTTAGACTCCCTAGTGCGTAGGTTTACAGGTATGTGCCACCATGTCCAGCTAATTTTTATATCGTGCTGGAGAGCATACTAGTCAAACACTTTAATCACTAAGCTATGCACCCCGATCCCATATTTTCTGACGTAAGTACTATAGGGGGGTGGGAGCATTTTTAAAATGAATGAAGTCTGTGGATATGTTGGTAAATGCCTGTACTCCCAGCAATTCTGGGAGGCAGGAGCAGGGGGAACATGAATTCAAGCCCAGCCTGGGCAACTTTGTGACTCAGCAAGACCCTGTCTTAAAAAATGAAAATAAATGGCTTGAAGATCCAGCTCAACATGACGGCCCTGGTTCAATCTCCAGTAAAACACACACACACAGATCAACAAGGACCTGAGCATATTTTCAAGTGGAGTAAAGTAAGCCCAGGGAGGGAAAGATGGCGGCTTTGGGAGAATGTGACCAACATAGGCCGCCTTCCAGGGCTCCAGAAAGCCTCCACATACAAGGTCACATCTCAGCTGTGCCTACAAGTCCAGTCAGGCAAGGACTGGACATGGGACATCGTGAGCAAGTGCCAGGCTAGCGCCAGAGCAAGAGACAGGCTCAGAGAGGGTATGAGAGCCAGGGCCTTGAGAAGGGTGCGGGCCCAGGCCTGGCTCCTGTGAGGTTCAGGTTGTGCTTATCATGTTGACACTGGGAACACAGCAGGCCCCAGAAAGGGGTTGCAGTAGAAAGGCAGTTCAGCTCTTCCTCTCCCTATTCCAGGCCACAGACACCCTTTTACTTTGAAATCTCTATCTTCAGGGGCTGGAGGAACGGCTCAGTCATTAAAGCACTTGCCTAACAAGCGCTAAGTACCCGAGTTCCATTCCCCAGCACCAAATAAGATGGGCCTGGTGGCACACGCCTGTCATCCCAGCACTCAGGAGGCCGAGACAGAAGGATTGCTGTGAGTCCAAGACCAGCGTGGGCTCCATAGCGAGCTCAGGACCAGGACCAGAGCAAGACCCTGTCTCAAAAAATATGTATTTTTTCAATAAAAAAGAAATTACTATCTTCAGTCAGGAAAGAGGAAAGGTGAGCACTTTTCAGAACATGGTACACATTCCCCAAGATGTTGTATAAGGGAGGTGTAAGTGCAGGGTGTGCGTGCGTGCGTGCATGTGTGTGTGTGTGTGTGTGTGTGTGTGTGTGTGTGTGTGAGAAAAGGGGCGTGGAGAATGAGAATAGGGCCCATCACCTGGCCCAAGGCGTGCCTAGCAAGCACTTCAATTCCGTGAGGAGAGAGGCGCCCCCTGGAGTTTGTCAGCCTCAACCCACAGCCACAGGAGCCCCCCTCCTAGGCCCAGGCTCACACTGCAAGCTGGGCCAAGCCGCCCTCAGGCTCTCCTCTGGGCTCCTTGTGCTCCCTCAGTGCTGACCTGTACTTCCTCCAGGGATGGCGGGATACGAGGTGGTGTAACCTTGACCCTCAGACTTTGGCAGGGCCCCGCCCCTCTCACCGAGTCCTAGAACTCAGCAGAGGCAAGGCTGCTGCCCGGAGTCTGGAGAGGTGAGCTCCTGGGTCATGTCCACCGCGGGCCGACATGGGGCAAGGGAGGGCGTGTCACCTTCCAAGGACGTGGCAGCTGAGCGCTTATTTCCTGGACCTCGCTCACCTTGACCTCCCTCGGCTCGGGCTGCCTTGTTGATGCCCTGTCTCCTTAGGCTTGCAGTCTCCACTTACCTTTCTTACCCAACACTGGGCAGAAGCCAAGGGCCTGGGGCTCTGGGAGTTCCTGGGGCAGGAGACACTGTGGACTACAGAACTGAGGTGCCAAGTGCCTGAGCCGTCAGCTCACGGGGAGCCGTGGGGCCTTTGTAGGGAAACACGGGGAGAGGCTGAAATGAAGGCTCTAGGTCGCGGGGGTCGGATCCCGGCCGGACGCCGGCGAAGGTGACACATGCCCGCTCTGGAAGGTTCTGAGTGGGGACGGAGCCCGGCGAAGGTCCTGAGCAGCTGGGTTGCGGTACCGGAAGGGCGTCTGTCTGGTGAGCGGTGCGTGTGGATGCAGCGCCACCCAGGCGCAGGGCTGCAGGGCGCCCCCGTGCAGTCGGGCTCTGCCCTGCGCGCTTACGCTGCCCTCTCCCACCCACGCGAGACAGGGCTGGACGGGCTACAATGCACAAAAGAGAAACTGAGGCCTCGAGCAGTAGCTCTGAGCGTCGCCAGCGCATGAGGAGTCTCAGGAGTTCAAGCCCGGCCGGCCACAGGTCCGCTCCAAGCGACAGTCGTGTGGGAGGAGCTGCGGATGGCAGCGCCGGGCTGGGAGGGACGTGGGCGGCCGAGGGTGTTCGGCACGGCAGTACGGAGCGGAGGCAAAGTAACTGCTTCCGGGCCTGCTGAGTTTGAGCAGGGAGCGGCACATCCCTGGGGATATGCCCAGAAACCACTGGAGACACAGTCTGGGCTCCAGGGAGGCCCGATCCCGGGTGTCCGAAGGCACGATGCCGAAACCCTTGGAAGCCCAGGGGATTCGGAGAGCAAAGATGGAGGTGCCCGTGAGGGTTGGACGTGGCTGTGCGTAGGGAGGGACCCGGGAATGCGTCGCAGCAGCAGGGTAAAACCATCCTCCCAAGGCCCAGGCCCCCGGCACTCAGCCTTGGGTGAGGGAGCTGAGCAGGCGGGCGCGCCCAAGGAGGGAGAGACCGCAGGGTCAGCACAGGCCGCGCCAGCAGGGGCCCGGGACCTGCGGCCTGCGCCTTGTGCAGTGTGAAAGGGGCCCTGCCGGGGAGGGACCGGCTGTGCCCGGCTCGGGGGAGGCAGAGGATTCAGGGGCCCTGGCCGCTGGGCCTCCAGAGCTGGAGGTAGACGGTCGTATCTGGGCTCGTCTTCCATGTCCCTGGACAGGGCCGTTGGTGGGGCGGGATGCAGCAGACCTGCCAAAGACTCTCACCTGTGGCGGGAGCTACTGAGCAGGTGCCAGGCATTCAGGTGTGGACCTTGGCGGGCCGGCACTGAGCGCAGCAGCTTCCCAGCCCCGCTGGCTCGCTCCCCCCCGCCCCCACTCTGGGCCTGGCGGCGTTCACTCCCCGGCCTCCCACAGGATGACGGCAAAGCCCGTGCCTTAGTTTCCCCAGTAGTGCTTGGGGGCATGGGTGTGGTCTCCCTCAGGCGTCCTACTGGGACGGTGTCATGTGACCTCATAGAGTGATGGGGGCGACTTAGACAGCATAGGTGCTAGCTGGGAAGGGCAGAACCACGGATAGGCCTTGAGCCCAGATTTTCTCCTGAAGTGGGCAGTCAGAGGGGCCTTCTCGTCCTAGTTATCCCAGTTTCCCTGGGTTTGACAAAGGGAAGGGGAAGGATCTCATTTCTTTCTGGTCCCAGGGCGGCATCTGCTGGTGAGCTCTCTCCCTCCTGGGCCTCAGTTTCTTCTTCAGGTTGGTGCCTGCCTGGTACGCCTCGGGCTGTGCCCTGAAGTCATGACCGGTAAGCCAGGGGGCTCCCCAAGAAATACCTCCTCAGCCTCGTTGTCTGTTAGGGCCCAGAAGTTCTGTGTGCAGAACTGGGCGGACAGTGCACGAGTTGTCTCAAGAGTACGGGGTTTGTCTCAGAGGCCAGGCCGTAGAGAACGGTGTCTCAGCTGACAGAGGTTCCAGGGCTAAGGCTCCCCGGCTCAGCCCTTGCCCCTCCTCTATGCCCAGTACGCACTCGCATGCCCACACGCAGGCACAGCTACCTCTGCCTAAGAACCCAGGAAGAACCTTTAGTGAGTGCCTCCAGGGCCAGAGTCAGCTACAAGCTGCCCAGGGCGCCAAGGCCCAGGTGCCCTGAAGAAGTAAGTCCCCCCCGTGACGCTGCCTCCACAGGAAGGGTGGGGCGGGAGGGAGGGAGGATGTGGGTAGAGGTGACAAAGTAAGAAGCAGCACGGTCACGGGTGGAAACAGGCAAACAGGCTGGGCGCCTGGGCTGGTGACGACCTGAAGCCTCCTAAGGCAAAGCTGGTGCTCACGCGCTCAGGGACCCCTGCGTCCAGCTGCTGCCTGCTCCTTGCGTTCTGGAGCCAACAGTGCAAGCACAGCAAACAGACAGCCCCCTTCCTTCCTTCCTTCCTTCCTTCCTTCCTTCCTTCCTTCCTTTCTTCCTTCCTTCCTTTCTTTCCTTCTTTCTTTCTTTTTTTTGAGAATCCTCTTCTCTGTGTGTGTGTGTTACAGCCTCATTACGTTGCTAAATTGTCAAGCTGGACTCAGGCTTACAATCTCCACACCTTGGTTCCCAGAGTGCTGGGATTATAGGTCTATGCCACCAGGTCCTTCCCGTGTGCTCTCTTGCTGTTTCTTATGATATATTAAAATTTCTTCTGATACAATTACTCAGAAAACAAGGAATAGAAGCAAATCAACTTGATAAAGGCTTCTGTAATAACAGCTACTAAAGAGGCAGAAGCAGGAGGATCCTAAATTCTAGGCTGATCTGGTAATTTAGTCAAATATTCTAGGGGCTGGAGGAATGGCTCAGCGGTTAAAGCGCTTGCCTAGCAAGCGCTAAGTACTGGGGATTGATTGCCTAGCACCACATAAAGCTGGGCGTGTTGGCATACACCTGTAAACCCAGCAATCAGGAGGCTGAGACAGGAGGATTGCCATGAGTCCAAGGCTAGCCTAGCTACATAGTGAGTTCAGGGTCAGCCTGGGTTACACAGTAAGGCCCTGTCTCAAAAAAAAAAAAAAAAACTCTCAAAATAAAACTGAAAAGTGCTGGGGATATAGCTCAGTGGTAGAGTGCTTGTTTAGCATGTACAAGGCCCTGGGTTCAACCCCCAGTACTGCAAAACAACAGGCATATCGCTAACACTAGCATCACCTTACCGTACAATGTACAAGATGAGATATTTTCCCTCTAAGATCAGGAACAGGTAAGAAGCCGGTACCGTGCCACCACTGCTACTGAGCATTGCACCTGAGGTCCTTGCCAGGACAAATGGGTAAAAGAACAAAGGAAAGGCGTCAGAACAGAAGGTAAGGGGAAAACACCTGGGAGCAGGCACAGTCTTTTTTTTTTTTTTTTTTTTTTTTTTTTGCAACAGGGTCTCACTCTGTAGCCCAGGCTGGTCCTAAACTCACTATGGAGCCCAGGCTGGCCTCAAACGTATGGCAGTCCTCCTGCCTCAAATTCCTGAGTGCTGGAATCAGGCGTGGGCCACCATGCCAAGCTTTATGCAGTGCTGAGGAATTGAACTCAGGCCTTGAGCTTTAACCGCTGTGTTATTCCTCCAGCCCACAGACATAATCTTATAAATAGAAAATTCTAAAGAATTCTTGAACCCATTAAACTGTCAGAAGGGCTGGGGCTGGAGATCCAGTGGTGAAGTTGCCTAGCATACGCAAGGCCCTGGGCTTGATCCCCAGTACCACAACCAACCAATAAATACTATAACTATTAAATTCAGCCAATTTGCATGATATAAAATCAATGTAGAAAATCAACTTGACTTTTGTACGCTAGGAACAAGTCTAAAATTAAGAAAACAATTTCATTTCCAATAGCACAAAAAAGGATAAAATACTTAATATTAAACTTCACAAAAGCATCATAGGTCTTCACGGTCAAGCCCAGCCTGGGCAACTTAGCAAGACTCTGTCTCAAATAACCAAAATATGGGCTAGAGACGTAGCATAGCGAGAAGGCTCTGGGCTTAATGTCCAGTACCACGTGCACACACACACACACACACACACACACACACACACACACACACAGTAGATCTTATTCTCTAAAAGCTACAAAACATTGTTGAAAAAATTAAAAGATAAAAATAAAGACACCCATGTCCATGAATGAAACGATGTAATCTTGGGCTGGAGGCGTCTTTAGGTGGTTAAAGTGCTCACCTAGTTCGAGTCCTTAGCACCACATAATGCACGGGTGGTGGTGCACACCTGTAATCCCAGCACTAGGGAGGCTGAGGTCGGAGGTTACCATGAGTTCGAAGCCAGCCTGTCTCACGGGATAGAGAAAAATAAATATTTGCAAAACACCTACCACATGGACTGAAGGATGATGTGCACTCGTAGATGCTGCCCCGTGGCCTGACCCCCAGGGCAGAGTGGGGCACGCCTCCTCAGGATCCTTGACTGCTGGATAGAGGGCAAGGTATGCCATCTCCAGGTTCAAGACTACATGAAGCAGTGTTCGGTGGGTGCATAGAAGACACAGAGCAATGACATCATAGGGGCGTCAGCAGGGTGGCTGGACCTTATGCTGGAGCTTTCTGCATTCAGTCTTGGACAGTAAGGAAGCATCCTAATATCTAGCTTTTTTTTTCTTTGTTTTGTTTTGTTCTGTCTTGTTTTGTCGGAGATAGGGTTACTACTTGTAGTCCCCATTGGTCCTGAACTCACAACAATCCTTCTGCCTCAGCCTCTCAAGTGCTGGAATTACCCAGCTTGTGTGGTGCGAGGCAAGTGCTCTAATTGCTGTGCTATTCCTCCAGCTCCCTAGAAGCTAACATTAATGGGCCTTATTCTATACCCAGGAATGGCCCCAAACATGTATAAACTCACTTAAAATCCTTACAAAAGTCTAGTGAGCTAAGAATCATCTTTAATCATGGCTTTCAGAGGTGGTATTATTTTTAATCAGTTTCAGAGGTGGTATTATTTTCAATCAGAGGATGTGACAAGCTCACAGCAGGTTCTGGGGCCGTCGGAACAATCCGATTCTGGGCTCCTGAGTTTGTACCTTAGAGGAACTCACCTTTTCCCCAGGCACGGCCAGACCAGCTCAGAGGCCTGGATATCTGGACTTGTGCGGTCTCACCTGTCTGTCCCCAAACATGTATGCTGAGGAGAAAGGCTGGAGAGACAGAGCTCGAACCTATTCTGTCTGTCTGGATTCCCAGCTCCGCCATTCCCAGCTGTGACCCTGGGCTGGATGAAGCGCAAGGTGTCTCTTCACCTTTGTTCGCCCCAGTTTGCTCATCTGTAAGACAGAGCTGTCGCCCATTTCTAGGTGATGCAAGCAGGACAAGTGACATGTAGAGCAAGCCGGCACCGAAGGCAGGTCCCCTTAGCTGGCTACAGTTTCCATGGCCTTCCGGAAGGTCGGAGGGCAGGGTGGAGCTGCCCGAGGAACCAGGGGTGGGGAGCCGAGGCCCTGGGGTCCAGCCATGGTTGGAAGCTTTGGTGACAGGAAGACCAAGCCTGCCAGGCCCTGGGAGCTGAGCAAGCAGGAGGAGGTGTGAGGGTGAAGCCCAGCAACAGTGCGCTGGACCCCCCACTCTCAGGGACCTGCACCCTGACCTCCAGCAGCCCACTTTGTGAGAAGCTGCATGGCTCAAAGCACCCACAACCCTGGCCAGGGTGCGTCGGAGAGGGACCTGCGGTCTGCATGTCGCCAGCAGCAAAGCCGCACTGTGGGCTCTGCTGCCCTCCCAGGGTGACCCAGGAGGGGTCTGTGCAAGGGGCCCAGGTTCATCCTCGAAAAAACAAGCCAATGACCAGAGCAAAAGAAATGGACACTAAATGGCCAAGCCAAGGTGCAGGGAGAGCACAGTTCGTGCAGCGGAGGTGACAGCAGTCAGGCCAGGAGGGCGGTGGTTGCCTCCGAGGACTGGGGGAAGGAGGAGCCAGGATTGGGGTAGAATCTGGTGCTGGAAATATCCTCATGATCTGGTGGCTGTGTGCACTTCCTGGAAATTGTTTATCCCACTGTCCATTTGGTTTTAGTATACTTTATGCCTAGTAGTTTGTGATAAGAAAAGTTTTTGAAAGAAAGAAAACAAACCCCCCACACCAACAGGACCAGGAGAAGGAGTGTGGCTGTTACACTGGTAGGAGATGCAGTGCCGTGCCAAGGGCAGAAGCCCAGGGAAGTGGAGGCACTGTTGGAAACGCTGGGGAAGGCGTCTCCAGAGCAGAAACTCCAGGGGAATCCCAGGCCCTAGGCCCGCGTAGCCCCAGGCAGTGGCACGTCCATGTGGATCACGTGGATGAGGGTGAGTTTTTTTGCATGTGGTATATAGTGTGTGTGTGTGTGTGTGTTGGGGCGGGGGGGTTCTTTTGTTTTTTGTTGTTTGTTTTTTGAGACAGGGTCTCACTCTGTACTCCAGGCTGGTCCTCAACTCACTATATAGCCCAAGTTGGCCTCGAACTCAAAGCACTCCTCCCGCCTCAGGCTCCCCAGTGCTGGGATTACAGGCGTGTGCCATCATTCCTGTTTTATGTGGTGCTGGGAAATTGAACTCCATGTCTGGTGATTGCTGCCTGGCTGCTGGCTGCAGGGTGAGGAGGCCCCTGGCTGGGCTGAACCTGCCCTGCTGTCCCAGCAGAATAGCGTCTGGGGAGGGGCTGGGCAGTCTCCAGTTCCTCTCCCTTCACAGGGCCGTGGACCCCCCTCTCATCCAGAAGCTTGAAGTCTGGGCCAAGCTGGTGGCCATAGAGAGGGTCTGCAGCTCTGGTGGAAACACAGAGGCTTGGGCACATCTGGCCTGGGGCCGGTAAACCTCTCTGGTTTTGGCTTTGTGTCAGTGAGGTCTGGGGAGTTGATCTACCCTGAGGGGGAGGATTTAGGGAGGGACAAGGCACCCAGAGAGTATAATGGAAAGTCCTTTGACTATTTAGAAACTGAAAAGGGGGGAAAGGACCTCAGAAAATTCAAGGGCAAGTGATACTTTGCATCATAATTAAAACATTAGAGTTTAGAATCCAGAAGACCCACATGAGACAAGATAGTCCTATAGGGAAACAGACAAGAGATGGGAAAAGGAAGTGCCAAGAGAAAATGAGATGGCCCATAAACTCATAAAAAGATGATTGTAGGTCTGGAGGAATAGCACAATGAGGTGAGGACCAGCCTGGAGTGCCGAGCAAGACCCTTTCCCAAAAAAATAAGAAGATGTCCAGTTGCTCCAGTACAACAGGCAATGATGAGACTTGTTTTCCTGTACCACACTGAACAAAAGGCTAGGCACACTGGTCTTAACCACTAGGGGAGGCTGAGGCAGGACTATCACAAGTCTGAACCCAAGCTGGGCAATTTAGAAAGAAAGACAGTGTTTCAAAATAAATTAAATAAATAAACAAATAAATAAATAAAAGGCCAGGAGTGATGGTGCGTGCTTGTGATCCCAGCACTCAGGGAACTGAAGCAGGAGGGAAAAAAAGAACAAGAAGAGATATTGGAAAATATAAAAAGGTTGATAACTTGCAGTGTAGGAGGGATAAGGCTGTCCTTTGTAGATAGCTGTGCACCCTCTGGGGTTAATCTAGCGACAGCTATCTAGTCCTTAACCCAGCAATTTGATGTCTAGGAAAATATTGCACATAGCGCTTGCACAACCTGTGCAGATAGTCTGGAAAGATATTGGTGCAGCTCTGTCTGAATTAGCAAAAATTAGAAGCAACATGAATGCCTGTCAGCAACAGGTTGCTCCAGAAAGTTCCGGTATCTCTACTACGAATCTTGGCATTACATTCGTGGGGAAGAATTTCTGTGATGTCGTGTTGCTGAGTGAAGAGGCAAGTCAAGAAGGGGTACGCAGAGATGAGCCCGAACCTGGGGCCCAGCAGATGAACGCTGCCCAGAGAGCAGACCCGAGCGTGAGCAGCCCAGTGCGCGGATTCTGAAGGAAGAGGCTGGGGATGGAGCAGATATTTATTTCTTAGGTTAATATTTTGTGTTGCTTTAATATTATTTGGGCATCTTATTTTTAATTTCTAAATATTGGTCAAGAAAAATAAAAGATAAAAAGGAACCCTGCAGGGAGCCGAAAAGCTGTTATCTAAGGTGATTGTGTTGGTGTTTTACCTGGCCAGGCCTCGGCCTTCCTGTCCACTCCCTGCTTCTTACCTCAGGCAGGGCAACAGGCCCCTTTGAGCACCACAGTCATCAGCCTTTTTTTCTTTTCTTTCTTTCTTTTTCTTTTTTCTTTTTCTTTTTCTTTTTTTCTTTTTTTTTTTTTTTGTGGTAACAAGAATCAAGCCCAGAGCCTCCCCACTGAGCTACATCTGCTACATTTTGATTTTTGATTTTGAGACAAAGTCTGGCTAAGTTGCTGAATTGCCCAGGGTGGGCTGGAACTTGGAATCCTCCTGCCTCAGCCTCCAGAGCACCGATCCTAAGGCCTGCACTGCCAGGCCCAGCAGGCAGGTCTTTACAAAGCAAAGCACAACCTTAGCGCCCCTGCCTCCCGCCCTCCAGGGGGCCCTCACGATGGAGTCCCAGCACAGCTCCCTCCTCCCTTTCTCCCTGCCCCACTGAGGCCTGTCTCTGAAACCCACCGCTGGGACAGGCGCAGGCCTGGGCTCTGGGTCACCCTTCCCAGACACTGGCCTGGCCACTTCTGTGCCTGCTAAAAGCCCACCACCCTGAAAGTACCCTTGCCTCCAGCAATGCCCTTGGCCTGTCATTTTGTCATAGTCTCAGAGGCTCCACACCAGTCTTATCTGTAAGGGGGGGGGGGGGCGGGAGGGATCTGCTTGTCACAGACTCCTCAGCATCCCTACCGGCATCCCAGCCACAGCCAGCTGCTGATGGCGCCAGCAGTTAGTCCTCCCTGTATGGGTGGGGGCCCTGCAGGGGTGACGCTCCGCTCAGGTTCGCTCCCTGGGCATTGCACCCGAGTCCCCCTGTACCCTGAGCTCAATCCGCTGCTCTGCAGGTGGGAGGAGGGAGATCAGAGGCCCCACCCCCACCGTCCCTCACTGGGTCTTCCGGCCACACCTGTACTGCACAAGCTGGAAGAACCGCTCTGTTCTTCCCAGGCAAGTAGCCACCTACCGTTCTCCCCACGGAGCCACGTGTGGAGCTATGTGTCTCGGGCAGAGACCGGTTCACCTCCTCCCTCGCCCCAGGGGTTCTCAATTTTATTTTATTTTTAGTTATTTTTCTTTACTTTTTTGTGGTACTGGGGATTGAACACAGGGTCTTTTCTCTGAGTTACATCTCCCAGTCCTTTTTTTTATTTGAGTCAGGGTCTCGCTTAGTTCTTGAGCTCAAACTCATGATTCTCCTGCCTCATTCTCCCAAAGTACTGGGATTACAGGCCCATGCTACCAGGTATGGCTCCAATTTTCCTAAAATTTAACTTAAAATAAATTACAAGCCCCCTCTCCTCCAAAAAATTACAAGGCTGAAGGCATAGCTTAGTGGTTAAAGGGCTTGCCTTGCACAAGGCCTTGGGTTTGATTCCCCAGCACCACATAAAGGTTAATTGGAGGTGGTAGTATGGCCTGTAATGCCAGTACTTGGGAGGCTTAGGCATTGCTGTGAGTTCGAGGCCAGCTTGGACTACATAATGAGATCAGGACCAATCTGGGCTATAAGTGAGACCCTGTCTCAAAAAAAAAAAAAAAAAAAAAATATATATATATATATATATATATATATATATATATATATATATATATTACACGCCAGCATGGTGACTGTAACATCAGCAGTCTGGGAGGATGGAGCAGGAGGACTGTAACTGAAGCTCAGCTTAGGGCGTTCAGTGCCTTCGTAGGACCTGTCTCAAGATGGAAAAGATAAAGAGATTGGGGCTGTTGCTCAGCATGAAGGTCCTAGGTTCGATCTCAGTTACCACAACAAATATTAAAAAATGAAAGTTCATTATTTAAAAATTCAAGCACTAGGGCAGTATATGCAGTAAAAAGCAGCATGTCCTCTCGCCCCTACTGCTCACCCGCTCTCCAGAGGCTGCTCCTTCTAGCGGTTTGAGCATTTCCAGAATCATCTGAGGAAGAAACAAAACAAAACACTTCCAGACCTTTCCCTTGCACAGAGAATCTTTTTTTTTAATTGTTATTTCATTTTGTTTTGTTTTGTATTTTTGTTGTTGAGATGCCAGGCTTTTTCTACACAGCCCAGGCTTGTCTGGAACTCACCATCCTCCTGCCTCGGCCTCTGGAGCACCGAGATTACAGGCCTAGACCACCACGCTCAGCTGAGAAATATTTTTTGTATATGTACACCATTGTAACCAACATGCTTCCCAGGTTCTGCTGCCTCCAGAGACCCCATGCAGCCTGGGCCTGGGACTCCTGTGATGTGCCTCATGTGATTCCTTTATTCTCTCAACAATCACCTACTAAACGTCTGCTGAAGGCCCCCAGAGAACCAGACAGGCTCGGTACCACAAGGAGCAGAAAGGGGACACAGCAAGTGAAGAAATGAGATGCCCTGGGACACTACTGGGGGCCTGTCCCCTCTCTGCAGACCCACCTGGGAGACTCGCGGGCCCTCTCTGACTTGACGCGCAAATTCTCCTGTACCTTAGGACCCCTCTCTTCTCAGCCTGCCCCACTCACAGGGCTCTCCTGAAACGCGCTGCCTGCAATGTGCTCTGTATTTCACTTTTTTCCTACTAAGTCACACTTGTCCTGAGAGAGTATTAAGCCAATGAACTCCATGTCACAGAGTGCAGCCTATCAATTAAACATCACAACCTACACAACCGTGCTGTCCATTGTTTGTATGAGGAAACAGGCCAGAGAGGCAATGCAACTGGCCCTGAGACCACAGGTTTCGGACCCCTAAGGGCAGGATAACTTGGAGACTCCATGAGAGGAATCAGGTATCACCCTACAGCTCTGATGACATCTGGCCCGAACAGGTGTGGGGCTTTGTTCATCTTCTGAGCAGGTCAGAGTCGTAGGCTGGTGGTACAGGCCTGTATTGGCAACTATCTCGGAGCCAGAGGCAGGAGAATTGCAAATTTGAGCCCAGCCTGGGGGGCTGGAGGAATGGTTTGCAGTTAAAGCGCTTGCTTAACCAGCGCTAAGTCAGGCGCTAAGTACCTGAGTTCCACTCCTCACCACCACATAAACTGGGTATGGCGGCACATGCCTGTAATCTCAGCACTGGGGAGGCTGAGACAGGATTGCCCCGAGTCCAAGGCCAGCCTCGGCTCCATAGTGAGTTCAGTCTGGGCTGCAAAGAGAGACCTGCCTCAAAAAAGAAAAAAGAACCCAGTATGGGCAACTTAGAAAGATCCTGTCTCAAAATCAAAACTAAAAATAGGCCAGGGATGCAGCTCAGTGTGAAGGTCCCGGGCTCAATTCCCTGTACCATCGGGGTGGGGGGGGGGGGATGGGGGATGGGGTGTGGATTTTGCTCCCTGGCTCTGCCAGTCTCCCAGAGAAAAGAGCTGTGAGTGTAAGAAAGGCACGTGGGCGGCGGAGGTGCCCAGGGAAGCGGCTGGCCTCAGGCTGGGCTGCAGAGACTGCCAGGCCACTGTGACACGCCCTCTAGGGGGCTGCAATTGTTTTCCATGAGGGCGTCCTGCCGCTGGGGAAGGCGGTTGCTTAGAGACTGGGTGAAGGGGCACATTCTCCAAACACAGAGCTTGAGAACACAGCGGAAGCTGAAGACGGCCAGCGACTCCCAGTCCTGTCGCCACCACCAGCAGATTTGGGAGCCGGTGGCTCTGCCCCGCACTCAGGGAATGAGAAATTCTACAGCTCTACTTGTGCCCTCGCCATCACAGATGGTTCCTAGCGTCCGGGTCCTGGTGTACCTACCGCGGCCTGTGGTGGCCAGCTTTCCCCCACGGTAGGCAGCCCTGTGCTGCAGCTGCTTGGTGCCGTGGAAGTCTTCCCAGGGGCTCCAGTGGCCCACCAGGCCCAGGTGAGGGTGGGTATGGCTGCCTGGTACTGGGTAAGAAGCTCCAAAATCAGAAAGGGACTCCAAAAACGAGGGCCCAAAGGACAGGTCCATTGAGGACTCAGAAAACTGGACTGGACACAGCTGCTCTTGTCCTCTAAGGCCCTAACTGTGGACGTGTGACCCCAGCTGAACAGCCACCCCACTTGCGGGGCCACGGTCCCAGGACTCAGGTGCCTAGAGGGACTTCTTTGCACCTGTGCTCAGACATTCATATTAAACACCTTCAGTTCCAATGAAATAATTTCAGAGGTAAAAAATAAATGCAAGAAGGTAAAAGAAAAGAAAGACTTCAAACACCAACCCCTCCAGCCGGGCAAGTTTGGCAAAAAGCTTAACCACTTTGAATTCATTTCTTTGTCCACAAAATGGAGATGGTACCACATGGAGGGAAAGGTTTTGGAAGGATTAGCAATAATGTTTGAAAAGAGGTAAGGATAAAATGTGCTAAAGGAATTGTAGTTATTGCTCTTTGGAATTGTATAGGTTCATTCATTCATTCATTGGCTGGACAAACACGTGTTGGGGTCTCCCCTAAGCCAGGTTCTTATAGACATTCAGAATGTGTCAGTGATGCCAGAACCAAAGATCCTGCCCCAGTGGAATTGACAGCCAGTGGAAGAACTTAGGCTGTCCGCAATAAGCATCCTAAATAAGCTGGGCGCCATGCTAAAAGGTAGTAGATGCTACCCTGAGAGTCGGAGTTAAGACTGTCATGGGTGCGAAGGGACAGCCTACAGAGAAGGTGATAACTGGGCCATTACTTGAAGGAGGTAAGTGGGTAAGTGGTACTGTGTTAGTTTGGGTTCTTTCAAAAGGCAGAATTTACAGAAATTATAACAAAAAGAATCTATTCGGAAGGCTTATAAATCTGAGGATAGAGATAGTTCAAGATGCACGTGCGAGAGCTTGAGTGTCTAATGGCTGCTCAGCTGTGAAGTAGATTCCCCCCAGCCCCAGGACTGCAGGACAGCCAGTGAGAGTCTGGTGCGAGTCTGCTGTGAATTTCAGTTGTTCGAAGAACAATGACAAAGACTAGAGACTAAAGATCAGCAATGGGCAGACAGGCGCGAGTCGAGACTGGAGCGAATCTGTGCTGATGATCTGCAGTGTGTAGCAAGTCGGCGTCCATAGACAATTGCGAAGGCACGAGCTTCCCCAGAGGAAGAAGCTGTAATAATCTTCCCGCTTTCTTCCTTTTATACTGTTGGCGTTCCAGTTGGGCCACCCACACGCAGGTGGGTGCTCTTCCCTCATTCACTGGCCCACAAGTTACTCACACTCTAATCCAGGCTGGTTCTCAACTCCCAATCTAGGTGTGGCTCCCATAGCCTAATCCAGGCATGACTCCTGATGCCCATCCCCACCTAGCCACTTGCACGCTACCCAGCACTCACACAGCTGTCTGGACAGGGCCTCAAAATGTGTACTTTGGGCAAGTTCCTAGGTACTTTAGGGACCACTGCATAGACCAAGTTTAAGCCTTTGGCTTCCTCTGGAGACCCCAGAAGGTTCCACGGTTTGAACAAGGGCTCAGGGATATGGCTGCCCATTTAAAAAGGACTCTCTGGATACCGAGCCGACATCAGGCTGCAGGGGCACAAGGGCAAACACAGGAACATGAGTAATAACAATTTTCAGATGAGATTACCATGAGCTCAGAGGTGGTGAGATGCGGTCAGATTCTGCAGAGATCTGGAAGGCAGAGCCACCAGGATTTCCTGATGGACCAGACGTGGGGGAATGTGTGTGGGAGGGAGAAGGGAGGTCAAAGACGAATAGTCCAAGTGACAAAAAGATGAAATTGCCATGAACCCACGCGCCCCGAGGACACTCTGGGGAAAGCGGCTGGGAAAGCTCAGGAGTCCCGGTTCGCTGTGCTGAGTTTGACAAGGTCAACGAAGACCCACACAAAGAGTCAAAAAGGCTGTGCAGCCTTGTGTCACAGGGGGATCTGGAGGCGCAGGTGAGCCTGGAAGGGGCCTCAGGAGAAGGCACGCTGTCCTGTGGCAGGTACTGTCCAAGGCCTAGTCTCTGGGCAGCGAATTCAAGGGGGCAACAGAGAGGGGGATAAGCCAGGAGGAGAAGGAGAGGATGAAGGGGAGGAGAGAGGAGAAGACGGTGGGAAGAGGGAGCAGGAGGAGGAGGAGTGCAAAGCAGGAGCAGTGAGGCGAGGACAGTGGATCCAGGAAGAGCGGTGACCCATCCCAGATCCTACGCACAGAGCAAGGACGTGGGAACTGAGTGCCGACCCGAGCTGAACTCAGACTGCGGCCCAGGGCACTGCCCAGCTGGCCCCATTAGAGAGGTCGGTGCCACAAGAGACAGTCCCAGCCCGGGCCCTGCTGTGAGGGCTCTGGTGGCAGTGGCAGACCCCTGACCAAGGCATGCTGTGCTCTTCCATGACAACAGCCTGAGATGTGACTGAGCGAAGAAGCCGACCTCTTTCTCCAAGCATCTCCCGCTTTCTTCCACCTCCTGGAACCCAGGACGTCTTGTGTCTCCTGAAAGCTAATTTTTTTTGAGATAATTTTTCATCAAAAAATGTTGTGGCTGGGCCTGGAGGCACACACCTGTTGTCCCAGCAAAAGACAAGTGGAGGGGCTGGAGGAATGGCTCAGAGGTTAAAGCGCTTGCCTGGCAAGCACTAAGTACCTGAGTTTGATTCCCCAGCACTGCATAAATTGGGCATGTTGCTGAGCCAGGAGGCTTGTGGTGAGTCCAGGGACAGCCTGGACTATATGGTGAGTTCAGAACCAGCCTGGGCTACAGAGAAAAACCTTGTCTCAAAAAACAAAAACAATAAAACACCAAGTGGAATACTTGCAGATTCACTTCATGGCGGGACGTGCTGCTGTGGAGAGCCCTTGGGACAGGGAGCCGAGCAAGGAAAGGCCATCACAGAGCGCACTAGAGAACGTCAACAGAGCAGACGCCGGGGAGCAGGCCAGGACATGCAGATGTCCACAGTGCAAGGAGAGGCTGTCACCTGCCAGCCTTGGAAGGGACAAGGGGACTCACTACAATTGAACTTTTCGTGACATTTATCAGATGTTGCATGAGTTAATGGCCAGGGAAATTTTTATATGTAAGGGATGGATTGCATGAAAAGAGTGTCATGATTTCCGTTTTGAAGATGAGAAGAACTGAGCTCCCCATAGCTAACCGAACTAGTCAGAAAGCAGGACCCAGGCCGGGATTCCAACCCCTGGCAAGAGTGCTGTTGCTGGGTACCGCGGGAGAAGCAGCTCCAAATCCATGCCGGGCTTGGCTCACCCTTGTATTGACTTTAGTGAATGGGAAAAGAAGCAGCCAAGTCCCAGAGCTGTCGCTGGTACCAGTTGAGGTCCTAGTACCTTCACACATACTCCGAGGAGTCAGGTGTCTTCTTGAACCCCTATAACTGAAGGGCTGGCCTGGCTCCGAGGTCTCGGGGAGCTGCAAGGTGGCAACACAAAGAGAGAAGGACGGCAAGAGGGCCTGTCACAGGTGGAGTCTTGCAGTGTGACCCTAGACGGGCTGAGAAATTGGAGGCTGAAGATCTGAATGGGTAGGTTAGGGCTTCTGGCAGGGCCAAGAGTCCCGGTGGCTGTGACAGGAAGGAGACGTCAGTGAATACACCCTTGGCCTCAGGGCTGGGGCAAGCTCCCCCAGGGCCCTGGGGCGCTTCTCTGCCAACAGGATTGTAGCAGTAGGTAGAGTAGGGAAGCCCCAGCACTGTCCAGGACCCAGGTCTCGATTGTTCTTCCTTACAGAATAGGCCCTTGACCCTGGCATTTGCTTCTTGGGTGGTGGGCAGCCCCATGTGATCCCATATGAGATTTGGGTGCAACCTTGGTGGCACAGGCCTGTAATCTGGGAAGATGAGGCAGGAGGTTGCGAGGTTAAGCCCAGCTTGAATAATTTAGCAACTTGGCAAGACTGTATTTCAAAATCAAAAATAGGGGCTGGAGGAATGGCTCAGCAATTAAAGCGCTTGCCTGGGAAGTGCTCTGTGGATCCTCCATCTGACTAGCAGAATAACAGACTATCTTTCTTTCCTCTCTTGTAAGTTTCCCAATAAAACCTTTTCTTCACAACCTGCCAAAAAAAAAAAAAAAAAAGTAACCAAGTTCGACTACCCAGCACCACATAAACTGGGTTTACTGGTGCATACCTATAATCCCAGCACTCAGGAGGCTGAGGCCGTAGGATTGGAAGAAATGAAGGAAGGAAGAAAAAAGAAAAAAGGACAAACGCCATATGAGATTTCTAGAGAAGTCAGGTCTGAATCACGGAGACGGAAAGCCGGCCATGGCTGCCACTGGCTGGGCAGCGGGCGAGTGGGGGCAGCACTTCAGTTCAGCCAGATGAGAAGGCTCTGGAGATCTGATCTGTTGTGTAACAATGGGAATATAGTTAATACTACCATACACTTAAAAATGGTTACGAGGGTAAATTTTATATTGTGTATTTTCTACCACAACTAAAAACAAACTTTTAAAAAAAATGGACCAAGGAACAGATTATAAACCCTCGTTTTAGTGGAAAGCCTGTGTTTGCTTATTCATGAGCTTCTGCTCTAGCTTCCCCACACGCATGGGCTGCCAGCGCTCACCCCACCCTCGTCCCCCAACTCCTCCCACCTCTCAGGGTCAGTCCAGGGTCCCTGGCACCTCTTCCCCTGTACCCTGGAGTTGACCCTGTCTATGTGCCCATGCAGAAATGCCTGTGACTGGGACACACAGTGGGCCTCAGAGCCTGAGGACTGTGACTCCTGTCTCTCTCAGTTGGGAGAGAGATGTCGGAAGCCCAGAGGGTGCGAGGGCCTCCAGAGGCCCTTGCCAAAAAGGAAAAGCATGGCAGCTGGTTGGAGGGGGACGCCGAGCAGTAGTCTCCTGGTTCTCCACCCCACTCCCCTTTAGAATAACAGGGTTACATCAGAATCTGTGTTTTAAAAGCCCCTTAGGTGGTTCCGGGGCGGCTGAGACTGTGAACCACTACCGCAGAGAGCAAGACGTTCATGGGCCTTCATGGGGGCAAGAGCTGGGCTCCTTGTCAGCGGGAGATCTGGCCTGGGAGCCAGGACCCCTCCCAGCCTGCAGCCCCAAGGGCTTGTGAGCCCAGGTCTCACCACCCCTGACTTTGGTCAGGAACTGGCCAGCAGGCCAAGGGTCTAGCCTTCACGCCAAGGCTGTCACACATGTTCCCTACCACCCACCCAGGAGCCAGGGGTGTTACATCATGTTCAGAGCCCTGAGTCACTGTGGATGTCTCAGGCGATGGCCACAGAAAGGCAGGCACCCAGCAGGCGGGAAGCCGTGAGCCCAGCCAGGCCCCGCAGACCCGCTCTGACCAGCCCCGTAGACAGGACTGAGCTATTTTAGGGGAATCAGATCAAATGTGGGGATCAGTTGCCCTGGCTACTTTTGACTTAGTGCTTCAGGCTATTTCTGTGAGAGTGCAGGCTGGTGACACCCCACGTCACCAGGCACTCTGGGTCTGAAATTAAATGTGTCTGCCTAGAAGAAGGAGTGTGAATTCCTATAGGATAGATGGTTGCCTGGCAACGCAGTGTCAAGGCCAAAACATGGGCCAGAGCAGGATGGGCTCAGGAGATACTCAGGTTTACAAAGTGCCAACTCCAGCCTGTGACAATCTCAAGAACCTCCAATACTCCAGAAACCGAAGTTTTCCCAGGACTGCCATGGGCTTTCAGCCACACAGGAAGGAGGATAAAGACCATGGCACACCAGGACACACCAGAGCAAGAACCAACCCCCCCCCCCACCCCCAGGCCTCTCCATCTCATTTTGGTCAGTAATTTGTACTAATTTTCTTAAGGGACCCTCTGATAAAACTGAATACACATCAAGCCTTTCAAAGCCTGGAGGAGCCCTTGACCTCTTATATCAAAGAGGGATTTCTACTTGAGAACATCAAGGTCAAATTCCCATAATAAACACCTTACAGTGAAAACCTCATAGGCCAAAGCTTTGGTCAAACACCCAGTTTATAATAATATCAGCTCGGTGGATGTAAGTATGAATAGGAGAAACCTTACAAATTACCTCACTCAACCCCCTTATCAGATAGGGAAGCTGGGCTGGAGGAATGGCTCAGCTGTTAAAGCGCTTGCTTAGCCAGCGGTTAAAGTGCTTGCCTAGCAAGAGCTAAGACAAGCACCAAGTATCTGAGTTCGATTCCCCAGCACCACATTAGCTGGATGTGGTGACGCACACCTGTAATCCCTTAGGATTACAGCACTTAGGCGGCTGAGACAGGAGAGTTGCTGTGAGTCCAAGGCCAGCCTCGGCTCCATAGTGAGTTCAAGACCAGCCTGGGCTACAGAGTGAGACCTTGTCTCAAAAAAAAAAAAAAAAAATTAAGATGAGGAAGCTGAGGATCTGAGAAGTGAGATGACTTGATTGTCCCACCCCGGATGAGAGCTGTGGGAGAACCTCGTGTCTGTACCATAGCCTTCCTGGCTCCCACCTGGCTCCAGAGCTGGCAGGAAGGGAACTGACTGAACTGGGATTATTTTGAAGAACATGCCTCAGAGGTTAAAGACACAGAGTGCAAAGTGGCATTTTTATGGTTCCTGTGATGTCATCACTTTGAGAACCTTATCTAGACACACATCTCCCTACCCCAACAACAAAGTCAGCGTCAGAAAAGACAACCCTGGAGCACACTGTTTGTTTCATGAGTTGCTTAGCAAGGAAAGGCATCTGCTGTCCAGAGTCTAAAACTGTAGGTGTCGTGGGCAGCTAAGGCTCCCAGGTCTCATTGGCTCCAGCCCGCCATTCCCAGCCCCACCGGGCCACAGCACTGGGGTGGGAGTGGGTGGTGCCCAGGGCAGGAGCTGCAGCCAAAACAAGCCTTGAAGTCACCTCTTCAACATAGGCCCAGTCTCAGCCACTTCTAGAATT
Organism: Ctenodactylus gundi; assembly: GCA_004027205.1. Classification (NCBI taxonomy): domain Eukaryota; kingdom Metazoa; phylum Chordata; class Mammalia; order Rodentia; family Ctenodactylidae; genus Ctenodactylus; species Ctenodactylus gundi. The sequence continues at coordinate 29,104 of PVKB01001977.1, forward strand.
CTCTGCCCTGTTTCTCTGCCGTTGCTCACAGTTTCATGGGCCACCCCTAACCTGAGGAATTCTCCCATCCTCCAGAAGAGGAGACCCAGAAGGGACTGTGGAGACCACCTACTTCAGAGCCCTTTCTGATGAAATCCTGAGGCTCTGGCATGCTGAAGCTATAGACCCCATGCTACTGGCCCTTTAAGGCCCTCTGGTTCTAGAACGCTGAGCATTTCTCTGGAGACATCTCGGCTCTAGGGCCTATTCCTGCTAGACCAAAATAGTGCCCCTGGACAAGCAAAGCAGCCCTAGCTAGGAACTTTGTGGGGCTTTTTTTGCTGTGGAGGGGTTGAACCCGGGGCCTTTGCATGCTAGACAGGAGATCTAGTGCTAAGCTCTCCTCTCTTGAAACTTTCAGCCAAGCAAATTCTTGATCACTATGTCAGACCCCCACTGAATCCAAGCTGTGGCTGGGGCCTAGCACTCTGGGTGTTGACAAGCCTAGCCCTCCTAGACCCCATGATTCTCATGCACTTAAGATTTGGGGACATTTAAAGTAGGCCATGACTTCCATGAAGGCAGGGATCTGCCTGCTTTGTTGACTGCCACATAAACAGAGGTCCTCGAGGACAGCAGCTGCTTAAGAAATGTCCATACTATGTCAAGCCAGAGTTGAAACATCTGAAAATGGGTTATGGTGCCTCTCTATAAACATGTGCCTTTCAGCAGGCCTTCAAACACAGCTGGCATGATGGGCCCTGAAGCCATGGCAGAGTAGCTGAAGTTTCTCTTGCTGGGTGGAACTGGGCTTGGAGTAATGCCCCGTGGCCTCAAAGCATGCTGGCTGAGGACAGCCAACTTTAGGAATGGGGGTACGAGGGTATCCCCTGGTCTCATCCTGTCTTTATTCATCCTACCTCTTTTGTAGCAATGGGACACTTGGTTTCCCAGAAAATGAGACCACTGAATAAACAGGAAGCAAATGATAGACCTATCACAAATTGGAGAATTGCCTAAGACTCAGAGGACGTGGTGTCAGCAATTCCTGAGCAAAGGAGCCGGTGGTGGCTGTGTCGCCTGCTCGTGGGCTGGTCCACAGTCCCTCTGGCAGGCATTGCTATCTGCCTATGTTCCGTCTAGCCATCTGCTCTTAGGTTCTGAGGCGAAATTGTGGTGGATTGGGAAAGGAATGAATATTTACATGTAGAGAGTACATGCCTGTGGGGTCAGATGCTTCTCCTGCTGTCCTCAAACTGGGTCTGGCAGCCAGGTGCCAAGGGAGGGCTCCTGGTCAACTAGAATAGGCTGAAGCTGGGCACGGTAGTGCACGAGTGGAATCTGGGGACTAAGGAGGCTGAGGCAGAAGGACTGCTATGAGTTCAAGACCAGCCTGGACTCCATAAAGAGATCGTTTCTCAAAAAAAAAAAAAAAAGAAAAATAATAAAAATCTGGTTTCCTAAACTGTGTCACATTTGAGCAGGCTAGAGAATCCAAGCAAAAAGTTCATGCTGCCTCTATCTGCTGCACACTCTGGACCAGGTGATACGAGGACCCAGTCGGGCTCAAGACACAGGCCCATCCCTCAGAGGGGCAGTCTGAGTGCTCGGGGCAAAGTCACTGCACAAAGGCCGGCAAAGTATCCTGGGGAAGGTGGTGGAGGCCTCAAGCTCTCAGGGAGCCCAGGGAGTCACCTTGAGGGCTGGCTGGACATGGAAGGCTCCTACGGGTGAGGGCATACGATTTCCGACAGAAGGCCAGTCTTGGAAGACCTATGCCAGGGAATGGCCAGTGCAAAGACAGGATTCAGGGGAGCAGGGAGCTCGGTGGGCTCAGGTGAAGGGGGCCCCTGCCAGGAGGCACCACAGTTGGCTCTGCTGCTTCCACACTTTCCAACAAACTGGGGTTAACTAGAATACACGCAGCACAGCGCTGTACCCCACCCCAAAGAGAAACCCACAGGGCCAACCATCTCCCATTCAGCCGCTTGCCAGACTGTGCAGCGTAACTGTCCCCTCCCAGTCCGCACAGCAGGGTTTCCCCGAATGTCCTGCGGGGTCTGTGAGGTCAGTGAGTGGGGGCAGGGCGGGGAGAAGGGAGGGACACATCTTGGGAATTATTTCTACATAAATAACTGGCTATTTTAGTTTCACTGCTGGTCTAGATGCCAAGTATCAATTAAATATTTTTTCAAGAAAAAAATAGCTGTATTTATCCTGGCCTTATCCTTTGGCTGGCACGTCTGCCCTTCACTGTTTGTGAGGTCGTGCGTGGGTGTGCACGTCTGCGTGTGTACTTGGAAAGGGTTTTATAGGTACACGTGCAGAACATATACTCTCTACATGTAAATATTCATGTTTGAATGATACAGGGGCCTCCCAAAAATGTTGATTGCTCTATGAGCCCACTTCAGAAATGAGGGGATTTAGCATTTTGATGGGGCGGATGGGGAGGCATGTCCCTTCCACATGCCACCTCCCCGTGGGGCAGAAAAGAGCATCATACTTTATTTTATGACCAGCAGGTCATGCGTCTATATCTGCTCTTGAAAGCCACTGAGGACATTTTGCCAATCACTAGGAGAAACTAAATAAACAGAGCCAAACAGCGACGGCTCTCTGCGGCTGAGTAATTATGAGGAATTCCTCTTTAAATAGAAGTTTAAGTAAATATAGAAAGATCACTTTACAGGAGGTGCTCGGGAGGTGGGGAGAGGGGCAGATGGGCGCCCCCTTCCAAGCGCAGGAGGAGCCAGCCCGAGGCCGGGCTGGGAGGCTGGTCCCCCGCCCAAGGGCCCGCAGCGACCTGCGGTGTCGCTTCTTTCTTCCTTTGGCAGGTTTCAGTATCAGATGCTTCATTCATAAAAAAAAAGAAGAAGAAGAAGAAAAGAAAGGAAAAGAAAAGAAAAAAAGAAAAAAGAAAAGAAAAGAAAAAGAAAAAGAAAAGAAAAGAAAGGCTTCTGTTCTGGGCCAGAGACTGCACCGCGGGCCCCAGGATTGATGACTCGGTCCACCAGCTTGTTGGGGGGTCTGTGCTGGTTGGCGCTGGGCTGAGATGGGGAGAAGTGTTGAGGAACCGGAAGACGCAGGGAGATCGGCTGGTCGCGCTGAAAGAGGCCATTGATGGTGTGCGGTGGTGACGCGACGTCACTGGGGTCGGCGCGGGGGAGCAGAAGTTCTGCGGTGGATGCGCTGGTGGAGGTCGCCCAGCCGCGGCAGCAGAGAAGTTACTCCGGGCAGGGACCTCGGCGGCCACCGGCACACGGGCTGGGAACCCGAGGGCGGACACAGGGCCAGCGCTGTGGCTGGGATCTGAGGTGTCCCCCAGAAGCCTCAGGTGCCCGAGCACCGTGAGCTGTTGGGAGCGGCCTGCTGGCGAGGGGGTGCTGGGGCCGGGCCTGGAGGGGAGTGCAGGTTCCACCCTTCCTCCCGCTTGGTGTGCCCGCTGTGCCACGCTTCTCCGGCTCTAGCCCGGCTGCCGGAGCCGTGTGTGTGTGCCATGACCGGCCGCCTACACGCAGACTGTTACCTGCTGTCCTCCCCTAAATTGTGGATGTTCGGTATTTTGTCCCAATGGTAAGAAAGTAACTACGACAGTCCAGGAGCCGGACTGGGGGTCGGCCCGGCCGGGGTCACTGGGAGCGGCAGAAACGAGGCTGGCGTGGCGGGCAAGCCCCGGGCCACTCAGCCAGGCTGGTAGCTCAGCCGGACGGGCATGGAGACTCTGAGGGCGGAGCACGATCTTCCCTCGTGAGGGAAGCGAAAGTAGGGCACCTGTGCCAACTGATGGAGGGGGCTGGACTCCACCGTCAGCTGGGGCACTGCTGGAACTCCAGGCTGGTGACAGGAGACAACCAGAGCCCCTTCTCCCCTTCAAACAGTTGAGTCCCCACCACGCCCCACGCAGAGCCAGGCCTCTGAGGACACACATCAAACAGTTGCGTGCCAAGACTGTAATCCCAGCACTCGGGAGGCTGAGACAGGAGGATTGCCGTGAGTCCAAGGCCAGCCTGGACTCAGTAGTGAGTTCAGGACCAGCCTGGGCTACAGAGCGAGACCCTGTCTCAAAAACAAACAAGAGAGGACTTGATCCTAAAGACAGTGGGTCACGGGAGGTGTCAGCGAAGCAACATATCCAGGCCCCCGTGTTCCCAAATTTGCTTTGATTACCACGTAGAGCAGGAGTCCCCACCCTGAGCGAGGACGGTACCAACCCGTGGCCTTGGGAGCAGGGCCAGTGGAGAGCCAAGCTCCCCCTAGGCTCTAATGTGACCTCTGACCCGACAGCAGGTGGAGCTTTCCTCCCTGCTCCTACCCTGCTGCAGCAGGCGATTCCAAGCTGCCCTCCAACAATCCTGCCGAGTCCCCCCACCCCCATCCTTGGGCAAACAAGTCTTCACCTAAATGGGTCACTGATGTCAAAAACGTTGGGACAACCGATGTAGAGAATGATTTTATGGGGCCTGAGACGGGTAGTAGGACATTTCGGTAAGAGATGCTTGCTGTGGCCTAGCTAAAAAAAATAACATTGGTGGGGCTGGAGGAATAGCTCAGTGGTAGCAAGCTCAAGGCCCTGAGTTCGATTCCGCAGCACCACATAAACTGGGCATGGCGGTGCACACCTATAATCCCACCACTTGGGAGGCTGAGGCAGAAGGATTGCCTTGTGTTCAAGGCTAGTCTGGGCTACTCAGTGAGTTCAGGACCAGCCTAGACTACAGAGTGAGACCCTATCTCAAAAAAAAAAAAAAAAAAAGGAAAGAAAGAAGTAATAGCAGTAGGAGGTGGGGAGTTGGTAAGATAGGGAAGTGGAAATATGGTGGGTGTGCAGAGGCAAGAAGCAGTCAGGATGAGGTCAGGCATGGAAGGGTGACGCTGCTGTCTGTGATACCGGAAGCTAGCAGAGAAAAAGGAGTTTGGGATTAACTACAGGGCACCAGGGCAAGGCTTGGTTAGTATCTGGATAAGGGTGCAGAATGCAACAGGGAGGTCCAGGCTAGAAATAAGAGTTGAGTCGGGCTCAGATACCTAGAGACAGAAAAGCTAAGGTTTAGTGAAGTCACTGCTGTGTGAAGCAAGGATAGGACCGAGCCTAGCCCTGTAGAACCCCATATTCATGGCAAGTGGCAGGAGAAAACCAGAAGTCCATACAGAGGAGAATCAGCAGACTGTGGGGCATCCTAGCAGCCAAGGTAGAAGCTAAGGGAGAAAGCCGTCCCAGCATCAGCATCTCCCGGAGAGGGCCAGAAAATGGCTAAAAGGTGACAACAAAGTAAACTGGTGCCCACGGCAAGATCCACCCAGTAGGCGAGGGAGGAGATTAGACCCACGACTCCCTTTCTGTCTCACTGAGCTGGAGGTGCTGGGCCCTTTTCTCCTACCTATGCAGAAGATGCCACCTTACTATACTAGGAACCTGCACCAGGTGGCAGGCATGAGGAGGCCAGGTGAGGTGGCCACCGCTGACCAGTCCTAGAGACCAGTGTGTCAGCAACTTCCTGGGGATCTGGGGAGAAGAGTCTCAGGAACTGGGGAGCTGGAGGCAGAAAGTGAAGATGCCCCTCATCTGGAGACAGGTTGGTCCCCCAGGCTGTACCCCAGGCCAATGAGATCAGAGTCCCTGCAGCAGGCGCCAGTGTTTGTCTGAGCTCCCTTTGTGTACCAGCCCCTCTAGGGTAGAAAACCAATGGTCTAGGAGAGGAGAGGTGAGGTGTGGGGCTCTGTGTGCATTTTGGGTCATAGATTCATTTCCTGATATCAAAAACAATCATAATAGGGTAGGGGCCAGAGCTCAGCAGTTAAAGCTATTACCTAGCATTGAGCAAGGTCCTCAGTTCAATTCCCCAACACCACATAAAGATTTGATTGGCATGGTGGCACATGCCTGTAATCCCAGCACTTGAGAGGCTGAGGCAGAGGCTTGCGGTGAGCTTGAGGCCAACCGCAAGACCCTGTCTCAATAACTAATAACAATAATAATAGAACAGCCTGGGCCTAAAGGGGCAGAGGAGGTTGCTCACAAGGCTACCTCTCTTCGTGGAGGGCATCTTCCTTCTCCCTCAACCCTCAAGACCCTGAGTGTTGCTTTGCTCTAGGAAGGGCCATCCCTACTCCAACACCAGCCTCATGCCAGCCCAGTGAAATCCACAGGGATCCTGCCCACCCTCTTATTGGGGAGACCTCTGGGCAACCCTGGAGCTTCTAGAAACCCATCCTGGTAGGGTCCCTCAGTGCCACCCCCTAGGCATTTTGTGCTGGAAAAGGTCACAGCCTATGTTTGTCCTGTTCACAAGCTGAGACAGGAAGGTAGAGGACTGTATGAGGATACCAAGGCCTAAA